>CAUYLG010023821.1:0-24276 GCA_963573385.1 Cacajao melanocephalus
CTGACAAAAGCAATGGGGAAAGGATTCCCTGTTTAATAAATGGTGTTGGGAAAACTGGCTAGTCATGTGCAGAAAGTAGACTCTGGACCCCTTCCTGACACCTTACAATAAAATTAACTCCAGATGGATTAAAGACTTAAACATAAGAGCTAACACTATAAAAACCCTAGAAGAAAATCTAGGCAAAACCATTCAGGACATAGGCATAGTCAAGGACTTCATGACTAAAACACCGAAAGCATTGGCAACAAAAGCCAAAATAGACAAATAAGTTATAATTAAACTCCAGAGCTTCTGTACAGCAAAAGAAACAATCATTAGAGTGAACAGGCAACCAACAGAATGGGAAAAAAATTTTGCAATCTACCCATCTGACAAAAGGGCTGATATTCAGAATCTACAAAGAACTAAAACTGATTTACAAGAAACAAACCCATTCAAAAGTGGAAAAAGGATATGAACAGACACTTTTCAAAGAAGACATGTATGAGGACAGCAAGCATATAAAAAAAATGCTCATCATCACTGATCATTAGAGAAATACAAATCAAAACCACATAGAGATGCCATCTCATGCCAGTTAGAATGTTGATCAGTAAAAAATCCAGAGACAACAGTTGCTGGAGAGGATGTGGAGAAATAGGAATACTTTTATACTGTTGGTGGGAGTGTAAATTAATTCAACCATTGTAGAAGACAGTGTGGCGATTCCTCAAGGACCTAGAAATAGAAATTACATTTGTCCCAGCAATCCTATTACTGGGTATATACCTAAAGGATTATAAATCATTCTGTTATAAAGACACATGCACATGTATGTTTATTGTGGCACTGTTTACAATAGCAAAGACCTGGAACCAATCCAAATGCCCATTGATGATAGACTGGATAAAGAAAATGTGGCACATCTACACCATGCAATGCTATGCAGCCATAAAAAAAGGATGAATTTGTGTCATTTGTAGGGACTTGGATGAATCTGGAAACCATCATTCTCAGCAAACTGACACAAGAACAGAAATTCAAACACCACATCTTCTCACTCATAGGTGGTTACTGAACAATGAGAACACATGTACATAGGGAGGGGAGCATCACACACTGAGACCTTTTGTGGGGGGCATCTTGGGGAAAGACAGTGGGGGGTGGAGAGTTTGGAGAGTGATAACATGGGGAGAAATGCCAGATATAGGTGACAGGGGGATGGAGGCAGCAAACCACATTGCCATGTATGTACCTATGCAACAATGCAGCATGATATGCACATGTACCCCAGAACCTAAAGTACAAAAAAAAAAAAAAAGAAGTGTTTGTTCTCCCTACTTTGATCTCCTTCTTGTTGACTGGAATATGGATCCAGTGATGAGCCATTCTGACCATGCAATAAGGTAGGAAGATCAAAAAGCCAAAAGGAATTTGTTCCTTTGGTATTCACCTTATATATTTTCAATTAATGCATATTTAATAAAATTAATAATTAAAATGTTATATAAAATAAGTTATTTACTAAAATTTTCCAGTGAATTTATAGTAAGATTTTGATTAAACTGGAAAAGTTAAAGAACAATAGCCAACAAATTTACCAAGTTTTATGAAAGGTAAAGAAGAAAAGTTTGTATTTACCTGCAATTTACAAAACTTCATTTTAGAGAATTCATTAATGTAGAAGGATGGTTACCAGAGGATGGGAAGGGTAGTAGGTGGGTGAGGGGGAGTTGAAAATATTTTCAAACATTTTTATTCCACTAGTTCCATAATTTGGCTAATGTGACAATGTGATTATGCAATAGATTGCAGATATGAAAAATAAGAGAAATGAAAATAAATATATGCTGGTTGTTATAGACCCAAGAACAAATGTAAAGTATTCATTAAACAGTAAAAACACTTTTGATGAGATATTCTTCATACATATTTTAAAGTCCCATCCGTGAAAGTATGGGAATGATTTAATTCAGAGCTTTTTAATTTTGTTTTGGATACAAGTGGAGTCATCAGGCAGAAAAGAATAAGACAACTGAGTTTTATTCAAAAAAATAAGAAAGGACAGGAAAAATGCTGTATAAATAATTGAAATCATTCTAGAATTAAGTATTCAATAGTAGGACATAAGCAGAAATAAAACTTGAAAGCACATTTTAAACAGATAATTTGGGAGTACAAAACTCATTTACAAAATAATCTATACTTTCAAGTATTTAAAAAGCTACTATAATACCTGAATAGGTATATTTTCTTTAAAAATAATAATTATTTTTTACTTTATCATTTTTAGTAGTCTCAAGCTTCTCTTTTATCTTCAAGTATGTTCTTGTTTACCTTATTAGGTAAATTAATGAATAAGATTTTAAAAGAAGGAATTATTCCTATAAAAGTATTTACATAAATTGCCTTATTGGAAAAAGAAATGATATTTCCTATTGAATCAGTAGATCCGAAAATCCAGATAGTCTTTTCTGAAACATCTTTGCCTGATTCCTCATTTTCCTTTACTCTCTTTGTGTCCGCGTTAGACAAAGTAGACACCTCTTCCAGTATTCACAAACTGACCTTATACAGAAAACTTTCTCCAATCAGCCCAGAGAGAATGAGGAAGCTATAATTTCAGTATTGAGCAAGGGTAAGGTCAATGTTGTCTACCGGTCAAAGCTGTCTCTTCTATTTTCCCCACAAGTAGCTAGACTGTGCTAGACACAACAGAGCTCCAAGATGAAAAAGATAGAAGTCAGCAATTTGGTAACTCTCTTCAAAAATCTGGGGCACTGGATGCATTAATCATTCCCTTCCCTTCCCTGGATAATACTGGGAGCTTGGGAGTCTCTTGTTGAATATATAGTGCTCTGCTGGGGCAAGGTCTCTGATACAAGAGTGTCCTGAATTTTCCTAAAGGTTGTAACGAGTTTGGTTTAACATTCAACTGGGGTGCAAGAGTGTTTCAAGACTAGATCAAACAGAATAAAAGATCAGTATACTTGAAGACAAATTACCGGAAATAATTTAGTCCGAGAAGTAAAAGGAAAAAAAGTTTTAAAAGAATAAAGTAAGCTTAAGAAATTATGGAACATTATATATTGTGAAATTCTAGAAAGAACCAAACCATTAATATGTGGACATAAAGATTAGTCAATTTAACATTTCCATTTTACTTTCTATAAATAATTTTGGTATATTCACCTTAAAGAATGCATTAAATATGACAATTCATTCAAATTCAATATAAAAGTCAATTCTGAATATTCACATAGCAGGGTCATTCTAAATTTGTAGTGTTAGGAATAAGTCCACAGAATCAATGCCATTCTGTTGAAGTTTTGCAATCTAAATATATTTTAAAAAACAATAGAACAAAGGTAACAATACTTCCCCTTCTTTGTCAGAGTAGAGAGTGGTACACTATAAAGGTCTAAAGTATGTGGCTAATGGGAGAGGACAGGACACAGTATATTTCATTTTTCTTTCCTTTTGAAAATACACATTTATGTCCTTGTTTTAGTCATCACACTGCTATAATAAAATATCTTAGATTGGGTAATTTATAAACAACAAATTAATTGCTCATAGTCCTAGAAGTTAGAAAACTTAAGTTCAAGGTGTCAGGAGATGTGATGTCTAACGAGGGCTAACTCTCTGCTTCATAGATGTCTCCTTGTGGCTGTGTTCTCACATGGTAGAAGCAGCAACTTCTTTTATAATCACTCCCAAGATAAATTTTCATAATAAGTTATCAAAGACTCTATGTCGTATATTATCTCATTGGATATTAAATTTAAAAATATGAATTTTGGTGAAACACATTATTCAGACCATAGCAATCTTGAAATATAAATATAAAATTCAGGAGTATCCATAAAAATATATTTTATGATTTAATTATATATTTATGACTCCAAATGGGAGTGTTGATGACAAAGTGGTTGGGGATTTGCAGCCAATATAAAGTAACTAATTCTTTTATGATTAATATTTATTCTCAGTAAAATCAAGATTTGTTTCTTGCTTTCATTGTGCATAAAAAGCAGGCAGTGATGAGTCACATGAATGTCTTCTTGGTTTATTTGTATTACCAGTTAGCATAGCTGGTCAGCAGTGCCATATGACCTTTTCACAACCTAAATGTTTGTTCTCTTTTCTAAAGGACTAAGCCAAATGGGTGACTGACTGTCTTTTACTATGAAACCAAGCAGCTAGAAAATAATTAAAACTTCTGATGCTATATCAGAGCCTGAATTCAAGGGGTTGATTCCACAGAACTCTGTCCTACGTCACTCTGGGGTCTCCCATGTGACTGCTGCTTTTGTACACATACACTCTCTATCTTGCTTTGGCTACTCAGCATAATTGAAGAAACTTTCTTGACAGACTAAAACTAGATTCCCTCACTACCTGCATACCCTGCAAATGACATTTTTCATGAAATAGATTCCCTTCTTAGTGATTTGGGTCCTGGACTCCTGGGAGCTGCTATTCATAGAAAATTGAGCAAAAGCCTTTTTCAAATTAATTAGCATAAATTTTCTTTCAAAACCGAAAGATGCTTAGAAATGTTACAATAATTAAAATTTAATTATGTAATGAAAGGTGGTAACTATCTTTTTAATTAAATGGATTTGATTAGGTACCCACCATATGAAATTAATTGTTATAGCTACTGAGTAATACAAAGAAAAAAAAAGACGGAATGAAAGAAAGAATATTTCTCTTGTGAAATACATTTGTGTTCAAGTGATTGTTTCTTCACTTACTGTTTGTATAGATTTAGGTAAGTGGTTTAAAGTTTTTGATACTTAATTGCTCATTTGCAAAATGCAGATAGTAACATGGGATTCAAGGATATTATGAGAAATTGAGTATATGTAAAATATCCAAAAGAAATCTAGCCTCATATCTCAGATGAACACTGCAGAGCATAATAATCTTCTACCAATGAAGTGTACTCCCAAGGAGTAAACAGAAGTCTTATTGGGAGCAACAGAGCAAGATAAGTACACTGACGACGGTATTCCTTATGGACACTGTTAGCTCCCAACACTAGTAGTAGACATGGGGTTGAAAAATAAAATAGACAGATAACACACTCTTGCAAAGGTTAAGAAAGTGAGAGTTACTGAATCGTGTCCTCATTATCTGGCAGGGAGTAGAGCTCATTGGTAGAGCATTAGAATACAAAGTTTCTAATATTTGTAAATCACTGAGCAGGGAATTTGAAGCACTTCTAATGTTTGTAAATCACTGAGCAGGAATTCTTGGAGCACTTAATCATGTTTCATTTGGGGATGTGGGAAGAATATCTACCAGCCTGGAATACTGCCATCATTCTTCTCCAAACTGTATCTACAGCAAGGCCCAGGAAGAACTCATTGTATTCAACCCTAAGTAATAATGAGAAAAAAAAAATCAGCGGATAATCTAAACACAGACAAATAATATTTAAAAACATTTCTTAAATCATACCAGGTAAATTTAAAGAAAATGTTCACTGTGTCCTTAGGAATTCTCACGATTATGAAGATTGAAGTTCCCTCAAGTTATCTATGTGTACAGGACCTACTGAATGGTACAACAACTGATCAACTCTTTAGGACATAGGACATAGGATACATCAAAGATTTGAAAAGTACAACTCATTCAGATAGCTCATTTTGCAATAGCACTAAGAAAAAATAAATAAAATTCTCCAAGTAGAAGAAAACAGTAACCAACTAACAAAAACACTGTATTTTACTAATGTGTTAGCCTATCATAGTGGCTAATCTGTGAATTTAGCTTAGTAAGAATAAAAACACCCCATGATTTCTTGGATTATGAAATAAGATTTTAATTTTCCTGTGTTAAAAAATACATTTGTAATATTAGCAAAGAATGTACGAAAAGTTAGGAGACCGTCTATCAGCATCCTTCAAAATGTTGTATATACAATTTATTTGAAAAATGAGTATAGGTAAAATATCCAACAGAAATCTGTTAAATAAATATAATTCAATGTAAAACAGAAGAGTCTACAAATATCCTCAAGTTGATATATATTAGTGATATTGCTGCTAATTAGTCGGGGAAAGAATAATTGTTTCATAAATGTTGTTTATAAAATTGGCCTTTCTGAAAAGCATGCAAATTTAGAAGCCATGAATGAAAAATGTATAAATTTTTCTAATATTATTAAGAAGCTATTAAATAACTGGCTAGGCACTGTGGCTCAGACCTGCAATCCCTGCTCTTTGGGAGGCTGACATAGGTGGATGACCTGAGGTCAGGAGTTTGAGACCAGCCTGGCCAACATGGTAAAATCCTGTCTCTACTAAAAATACAAAAGTTAGTTGGGTATTGTGGTGCATGCCTGTAATTCCAGCTACTCAGGAGGCTGAGGCAGGAGAATCACTTGAACTCAGGAGGTGGAGGTTGCAGTGAGCAGAAGTAGTGCCAGCGCATTCCAGCCTGGATGATAGAGTGAGACGCCATCTCAAAAAGAAAGTATTATATGACAAATTATACCATGAATGATATACAAAAGTATCAATGAAATTGGACGAATATTGCAGTGTATATAACAAAGGTATACATGTTAATCTTGTACCAGGTCTTTTGAATCATTAGGAAAAATAGGCCATGAGGAATAGCCGAAGAATAGAAACAGCAAAGACACAATAAAGTAAATACAGATGGTCCTTAAACATTTGAAAAGAAGTTTAAATCCATTTAAAATAATGTAAATGCTAACAAAAAAGCAATTAGAGAACTGTTTTTCCATGTATAGGATTGGCAAAGATAAATGAGTTAAAGTTAATGATGCTTTCACTGAAATTTTGTGTACAGAAACGTTGCTGGGGGCAATATGGTAATTTTTATCAAAATTTAAAAATGTATGCACTCTTGTGATAATTCCACTCGTGGTAATTTATTCTACAATTTTATCCACTTACATATACAAAGAAATATAAACAAAGTTATTCATTATTTTTAATACTAAAAAATATATGTGTGTGTAAATCCAGGTAAGTAGATATATTTCATCTATCACATGAGATGGTTTGCTGTTATAAAAAGAATGATGAGTTGTTGGAATGCTATCAAAATATCTCTGAAATATCCTCACAAATAAAAGAAGATCGAACAAAACAAACACAAGTACACAAACTATGCTAACAATGGAAAGAAAAAATATGTTTGCATACCCTTAACATATATCTGGAAACATATCAAATAAATGGTTAATCATGGTTATATCTGGGGAAAATTGTTGGCTTTGGGATTTGATGGAAGCCTTTTATTTCATTTGCATTACCTAAAGTAGTTTAAGCAGCTTTAAAAACAAATAAATTACCTGGAGGAAAATTTAAGTACTAAAAGTTATTTTCAATAATTAAAAATAATACATTTCTAATGTACCTTAACAAAACTCATTTCAGATATCATAGGAGAAAATCACACTCTTCTGAAATGTAAATGTAACCTATATTACATAAATGTAAATTATTCCAGCCACTGTAGAGAACAGTGGGATATTCCTCAAAGAACTGAGTTGAACTATCATTTGATCCAGCAATCCCATTACTGGGTATATACCCAGAGGTAAATAAATAGTTCTATCATAAGGATACACAGCCCATATTTTCATCAGCATGCTATTTACAATAAGAAAGACATGGATTCAACTTAGGTGCCCATAAAAGGTAGATTGAATAAAAAATAGTATGGTACATATATCCCATGGAATACTATACAGCCATAAGAAATGAAATTGTGTCCTCTTCAGCAACATGGGTGCAGCTGGAGGCCATTATCTTAAGCAAATTAGCACAGAAACAGAAAATGAAATACCCCATATTCTCACTTATAAGTGGGAGGTAAACATGAGGTACACATGGACTTAAAGATGAGAACATAAGACACTGAGGACTACTAGGGGGCAAGGGAGGGAAGGAGAAAGGGCTAAAAAACTATCTATTGGATACTATCCTCACTACCTGGGTGACAGGTTAATAACCCAAACCTCAGCATTGTGCAACATACCTTTGTAACAAACCTACATATCTATCCCCTTATTCTAAAGTGAAAATAAAAGTAATAAAAAATAAACATTTAAACATATATGCAAAGTAAAAAAAAAAGCACGTCATAATGTGAGTGCTTTTTCACACTCAAGTATTTTCTATCGTTTCATTAGTTAATATGATTTCCTCAATCATGTATTGTTGAGTTGCCAAGTATCTAGGTGGTCAATTAAGACAATAAGAGAATCTGAAAATGAAAACCAAGGTTTATTTATATACTGAGACAGTGCAAACAAGAAACCAAAAAATAGAGGTGCTGGTTCTCTCTCTTTCTCACTCTCTCTCTCTCTCTCTCTCTCTCTCTCTCTCTCTCTCTTTTCGCCTAGGGAACTTTCAGGTGAGGATTAGAGGACATCCAGCACAACACAGAGGGGAAAATTGTCTCACTGCTGCTGCACCATGAACTAACTAGAGATGGCTCTTTCTTTTTATGGCTATTAGAGGTCAGGATAAAGGGGGGAAAGGACTAGAATTGAAAAAAAATACTGCATTAGGGTAGAGAAAAGTACCTTTGCTAAGGAACCTAATAAAGAGGACTTCATAGAGGCACTTGTGCTAGTAATGCTGATGTATGTTAAGTACATGACTGTCCTTGGAGAAGGAAGCTGAGTGCTTGGCTGCAACTTTCTCCAGAAAACTGCAGTGGACTGTCTGTGCATCAGGTTTGTGTAGGGAAGACAGATTTCCTTAATTAGTCTTACCAGCCGGAGTCTTAAAATTATCAGTGGCTTGGCCTGAGAAAGCATACATAGGATTTGGGTTTGGAGCCTGACTCCTCATGTGTATCCTGGCTTAAAATAAATGTGAAGACTATGATACCAGCATTCATGTGACATACTTACAAATGTTTTTTAAAAATTGTATATTTTTGAATTTTTTTACATCTTATCAATGTGGTCTTAAAAGAGTATATTTTTTCATAAATTATTTTAAAACATTATTATCTTCAGAATACTAGGTCCCCTCTCTTAGGACAGTTACGCTGACATTATACAAGTATAAAGTTACCTTTGGGTTTATTAACCTGAGGGTTCAAAGTAACATGATTAGAGTATCACCAGATACATTTAATTTGAGGGGGAGGGCTTCTTTAGAATAAGTAAAATATATTTAAAGTATTTAAAATGATGAGAATTCAGTTTTTCAGCATTTAAATATTTGTATAATGTTAATATTTAAATTAATTTACAATTTTATTGGGATTCTTGAAATGGAACAACCATCTGGGAAATATAGTGGAGTCCGTAACTGAAAACTCTTTCACTCATCTTGGTTCGTTTAATTGACCTAGAAACCAGTTTTGATAAGAGCCACTGATGGTTCATGGCCACCTTCACCCTTGATCTCACACGTTTAGAGTGCTAGAATCTACATAGAACACTTAGTTCAAAAAAGTTGTTAGCTAAAACACAGGTTTCAGATTTTTTTTGATATGTGTCTACCCTGTGTCTAGGAGGATATTTTCTCTACAATGAGTAATCAAAGTAAAAGAGAAGAGATAGATAAAGCTGGGAATTGGTGAATCTTTCTGTGTGCACCCACATTATAGCTTTGGTCTGTAGTTGTCTGTCACAACTGAAACAAACAAAACAACAAAATAAAAAGGAAGGTTATATTTAGGCAGTGTATAGCCCCTTCTCGCACTGCTATAAAGAAACACCTGAGACTGGGTAGTTTCTTATAAATAAAGAATTTTAATTGGCTCACATTTCCATGATGCTGGGATCTTTTTCACTTCTGGGGAAGGCCTCAGGAAACTTTAATCATGGCAGAAGGTGAAGGAGAAGCTGGCATTTAAGATGGTTGTAGCAGGAGGAAGATGGAGGGGAGGTACTACACACCTTTAAACAACCAGATCTCTTGAGAACTTACTCGTTATAATGAGAACAGCACCTAGGAGGATGGTGTTAAACCATAAGAAAATGTCCCCATATAGGTGATGGGGGGATGAAGGCAGCAAAACACCTTGCCACATATGTACCTATGCAACAATCCTGCATGATGTGCACATGTACCACAGAACATAAAGTACAAAAAAAAAATACCCCTATAATCCAGTTACCTCTCACCAGGCCCTGCCTCCATCATTGGGGATTACTATTCAACATGAGATTTGGGTAGGGACACAGATCCAAACCTTATCAGGCAGTAATTTAACACTGTAAGTGAGGCAAAGTAGGGACAAAATTTCAAGGGCTGAGTTTTACACGATCTTATCAAGATCCCAATACTATGCCCAAGGTTTACTAATCTTCTAGGGTAACAATGTACCGATTTCTCTATAGTTAGAAGACAGTGGGAAAAGTTTCTGTTGGAGAGCTTCTGAAAGCAGGTGATTTACTAAAATTTAAGTTATATTATCTGGCTTTGTGATAATAAATCGTAAATTGGTTTCAAATCATTATGAAATTGGTTTTATGAGTGACAATATATTGTGAATTCCTTGTCTGATAAATATCTTGGGGAAGGTGATCACAAGAAATGAAATCATTTGTGCAGACTTACCCACTGCATGTCCATCATATGTACTGGGGATCACATCCGGATAAGGATCATTTCACTACAAGTCAAGTAAGCACTTTAAGAAGTGCCTAGTATAACCTGTATTGAATAAAATACCTTTGAGAAGTACAACTCAGTTATTACTTCAGACATATATAGCTTTTAAAACTTCATTCTTTACTTAAACATTCATTGACATGAGCAAACAGTGCTAGTTTGAAAATAAATTCAACCTATGATACAAAATATGCATTCTTACAAATTTGTAAAGGCAGAAAGTTCCTGCATTATGGAACCAAGTTTGATTATCTATATGAGTCTTTAGAGAGGTGTATTTTCTACATTTCATTTTCCTGTTACATATTTATTATGGCTTCAATGTTACACTAAGAATGGTACTGTAAGTTATGAAAAAGTCATTAACAAATACAATCAATACACATAAAAAAAAGAAATCTGAGCAGCAACCACAGATTTGTTGTATTTTATAGCCCAAATTCATAGTTTCTAAGATTTGGTACGAAATATACCTTGGGGTACTCCACACACACAAAAAAGGACTTAGGCATGTTATTAAGAAAGTATGCAATGATATGACAATACTTTCTTTCTATATCATGTAAATTACATCCTCTTTATTATCTAGACCTATACCCCATATCCCATATTGGCCATCTGGGTAAAGTCAATGGCATTATGTAAATTATTGACAGAATCTTTATTACTTCAGTGTATATGCTTTCCTTGAAGGACATTTTGTATTCTTTATCTTATGCCATATGTTTTTCATCTTGCTGACAATTATTGCATTAAGGAAGAATGAAGTGTGATGATATGAAATTCTTTATCTATTTTAAGTCATTACTTGGAAATATAGGCAAAAATTTAAAAACGGCATGAAAATTTCTGGATGCCAAAGAAATTTTTCTACCTGGCACAGAATATTTTTATTACTACTTATTGTCTCTTCCTACTCAGCTCTTTTATAATAGGGAATGACTGAAAACTTAGCTATTTTCCTCAATATTTTTGCTTTCTTTCTTTATTTTACTTAATAAGCATTTATATAGCATTTACTAGGTTCCAGGTGCTATTCTACATGCTTCTTGAGTATGAAGAGAATAAACATATTATATCTATTCTGTGGGTGAGGAAACTAATAAAGAGAGAGCTTCATTGATGTGCCCAGTTGCCAAAAATAGCACAGCCGTTTATTTAAATGTATAAAATGCAAATTAAACTATAACTTAATATAGTTTAATATAAGTTAACAATTATTATAATTGTATTTACAATTTAACAATAGGCCTAAAAGCAAGACAAAATTAAGTGTAATGAGGGTTCAGCACTTTTTTTCTGTTAATTTACCTTCATTGCTGTATAGGTGAATTATTTTATTAACCTAAGTAAATTTTTAGCATTGTAGTAAATTGTTTATCTTTGTGAAATATTCCATTAAATAAAAGTTGATATGTGTTAAAATGGTACTAAATTTTTAATATAAAAATGAGCAAAATGTTTATTTTTATGATAATAAATACAATTCCCCTACTTCTTGTGTTAGGAAAAGAAGTACTGCCTTTAGCATGTGCCATTGAGAAATGTAAGTGTTACATATTTAAATGTTACTGTAATTCAAAACTCTTTTGTATTCTTCTCTAAGGACCGTAAATTCTCCATTTCTTCCCAGATCTTGTGTCTACTTGTTTTTATTAATATAAGCAAATATATTCATAGATATAATTTTGTTCTTTCTAAATTTTTTATCTAAACTACTTCAGCAGTGTTTATTTCCAGAATTATTTGTGCTTAAGAGGCAAGAAATACAATGTATTTAAAATACTCTCTATTAAGAATGGTATTACTAAGAAAGTGAATTTATATTTTGTTAGTATCATAAACCTTCTGAACTTACCATGTTATTCATAAAATTTGTCCAAACCAGAGAAAATGTGCTTGTGTGCTTTTAGTATCTTAAGTATTTTCATTATTAGTCCATCTTAAACAAATCCTTTTTAAAAAAAAATAAAGCTTTAGCCATCCCTTGAGATGGATAAGGGCATTATATTATGGAAAACCCTCCATTTTTCCTGTGCTATTGTCAGAATAATGTACTCTTAAAATTCCCAGTGTTTTTTTTAAATTAAGTATTACCTATGAATCTGTTTTCTCTTCTTCTAATCAGTAGAATTCACTATCAATAATATGAAAAAAATAAGTCTCAATATTGCAATTAATAATCTGCTAAAGTAAAGCCTAATAAATGTCAAAGTTATTTTTCCTTTTCTTTTTTCAAAGACACATTGAAATCTCAAATTAAATAAAGCCAGGATAATTTACCAGCAGAAATACTAAATTTTAATTTTGCCAAGGGGCAGCTTTAGGGCATCGTTTAATCCAATAACTAGCCATCTAAACAGCTATCAAATCAAAGGCTATTAGTTAATACTCAGTAGGAAACTAAAGGTTTGAAAAGTGTCCTAAAACACCCATGAGTTGAAGATTAATGACTATTTTATTCAAATGAATATGAATAAGATTTATTTCCTTTTAGTGTCTATGTGACTAGAACATCAAGGGCTATTGATTCATTTACTCTGTAGTTTATTTCAGTATGACATTGTTATAGTGAGAAAATATAGTCAAAAAATTTTTCAAGAGAGAACTTAACTGTACTTGAGATCTTATGACATTTCAAGATACAGAAATGTCTAAACACTACTTGTTATGTAAACATATTCAATATGTAAATCACTGATATAAGGCATATGTATACTATGATTTTAACATGAACACAATAAAATCAATTTATTGACATTAAGATGCTTTTTAATATTTTAAAATAAATATTGATATTATTGGCCTTAAAATGCATTTTAATGAACCATGAAATTATGATTTGTTATTGCCATAGAACAATTTTCCTGATGACTTGGGGGAATAAGGCAAAACTACTATCTTAAGCATATCTGAACATATATTCTTTAATATTCTTAAATGTAACCTTCTAAAAATGATTTAGTAGATTCTGTTGGTGCCTCACCCATACCCTATTTGGGACTATGTTTCTTTGACTTCCAACTCCCACCATCAGTGTCCCTTTTGCCTTTTAGTCTTTCTCTGGCTGAGAGAGCCTGCTTTGCCCACAGGCAAGGCATGCAGGAAGTGTCAGGGGCTAAGTTTCCTGTCTCTCAGAAGTATTCTGCAAATGACTGACAGAATCCAATTTAGGAAATTACCCTATTAAAGGCAATTGTGAAACAATTTTACTAGAGACCTGACCATGACAGACTTCAGGTTGCCCTCTGCTTGACTAAATTTTAAACAGGCTTCTTCCTTGTTTTAGGCCCCTGATCTCCTTCGTGTATTTAGTTTAAAATTTTTTGAATTAAAAATTCCTTTTATGACTTTTTGAGATGTAAATCTTTTCAAAAGCTTTTTATCAGTTTTACTACACAAGACTGTCTTTTTCAAGAACAGGGGATCATGTCTTTGAAATGTAATCATTAGGAAAGATAACACCCCTGTATCCCAGTTTCTGTGGGAGGGTAAAGCCTAACTTCAGCTGGACCCTTATTCCAGATAACAGAACTATCTCCTGTCCTGCAGATAGGAGAAAATTTAGTTTTTCCTTTGAATAAAGTTGCTTAGCAAATAAAGATGGCCTAAGAAATATTCCTTGTCCCAGATCTTAAAATCTCTTCCACCTCCCGAACACTTTACACATTTCATGTGATTTGAGCTCAGACTGAACACTGGCTGCTCTCAACTTTGTCTTCATCTGTTTAACTTAGCCTGGTGCATTGTTTTGCTTTGATACTCTCAACACAAGAAACTTTTTTTTTTTTCCGTTTTCTGTGTTTATATGTAGGTGCATGAAGCCATGTTATTTTAGTTATATTTTGCTGTTTGCATTCCTTTCCCATTTTTTATAAGACACTATAACCTTGACTGTCTCAGAAGAGATGCATGTTCTAATGTTTTTTTTTTTAAGTCTTACAGTGAAAAATAAGATATTTTGTATACCCAGGCCAATTTTCTCCTTCCTTTTAGAATTCTTAGTGAGAAGCACACATACCAAATGCAGACTAAATATTCTTAGAGGAGTTAATTAAAATTTTTAGATAGGTGTTAATCCTGGCTAAAATAAAATGATCTTTTCATTTACTATGTATTTGTAATTATAATTATATTTTTAAATGTTTTTAAAGAGTATTTGGAAATTACAGGAATATATAAAATAAAATTTTATGTTGAGAGCCATCTTAATTGATCAATAGTTAATATTGATACAATCATAAAATTTCATAAAATATGTTGTGTCCTGTAAAAACAGAACACAATATTATCAATAAGTACTAGAATTATATTGTTTAAAATATGTATTGCAGTTGTGCATTACTCAACAATGGGGATACGTTCTGACAAATGCCTCATTAGGCAATTTCATCATTGTGCTATCCTCATAGAGTGCATTCACACAAACCTCGATGATATAGTCTCTAACAGTCCTAGGCTCTATGGTATATACCCTGTTGCTCCTAGGCTCTGTACTGAATACAGTACAATTGTTGATAATTATAACCCAATGGTAAGGATATATGTGTCTAAACATGTAGTAAGTATGGTAAAAATACAGAGTTATAGACGTACAGAACCACTATCTTACATGTAATCTTTTGTTGAATTAAAAATTGTTCTGTGGTGCATGATTGTATGCCTGTGTGTTATGGGTTCAACTTGGTCTCTCTCAAATTTATATGTTGAAATTCTAACCACACCATTACCCAGTACCTCAGAATGTGTCTGTATTTAGAGATAAAATATTAAAGAGGTGATTAAGGTAAAATGAAGTCCTATGAGTAGTCCATAATTCAATATGGCTGATGTCTTCATAAGAACAGATCAGGACACAAACAAATATAGAGGAAAGCCCATGTGGAGATAAAAGGAGAAGACATAAAGGCAGAGGCCTCAGAATGAAATCAACTATGCTGACAACTTGATCTCAGAGTTCAAGGCTCCCGAGTATGAGAAAATAAATTTCTGTTGTTAAGCCGTCCAGTCTGTGATACTTTGTTGTAGCAGCCAAAGAAAGCTAATAGATTATGTTTTATATTTCATTTTAATAAAAATAAATACATATACATAGTAAAATAAATTTAGAATTGAATTCAATACAAACTAAGTGTATTATAAAATTCTATCTTTCCTCCTCACAAGGCCAAAGTCTTCTGTTGAAAAATGAATGCCTTTAGTTGTCTGTTGTTTATCAGTATAATTGTAAATGGTAAGCTAAAAATTATACCCTTTCATTTAAGAAATTTATTTCACATTAACATCTCATTCTTAAAAATGTGGAACATAGCTCCCTTTGAAATATCTCCTATCACAAAATTTCAAATTACATACATCAGATGATTGGTCTATTATCAATACCATTGGTTTTTCATGATATAGTTTAAACTCAGTATATGACTAAACAAGAATGCCAGGTAGTATGAACAAATAATTTGTATCTACCCATCTTACAAGTGCAGGTAAAATAGAGTTTTTTGTTTAAAAAAATACGTAAGATTATTGGGTGAATGGCTAGCTGTATATGACTAAATCACTTAGTTGTGATTTTATGAACATTCATTAACTCATATTATTAGACTTCTGTAATACTGTGACACCATCTAGGCAACTGAAAAATGTTTTTTGAGTACTATGAAAAATAGGTAAATGCCTATTCATAAGTTGCTAAAATAATGAAATATTTAAGTCTGTTTCTTTTTCTTTTTCTTTTCTTTTTTTTTGTTTTGTTTTGCGATGGAGTTTTGCTGTTTTTTCCCAGGCTGGAGTGCAGTGGCACCACCTCGGTTCACTGCAACCTCCAACTCCTGGGTTCAAGAAATTCTCCTGCCTCAGGCTCCCGAGTAGCTGGAATTACAGGCATGCACTACCATGCATGGCTAATTTTTGTATTTTTTTAGTAGAAACAAGGTTTCACCATGTTGGCCAGGCTGGTCTTGAACTCCTGACCTCAAGTGATCTGCCCGGCTTTGCCTCCCAAAGTTCAGTCTGCTTTTTGATAAGCCATACCTTGTTTGTAAATAATTTTGTTTATCTTGGATTTCCAATTGATTTTTTTTTCTGTTACCAAAGACACAGATGCCGCCTTGTAATCAGTAGGACCATGCAGACTTTTAAAACATAAAAATTGCCATATAGATTGCCTTTTCTTCTTAAAGAACTTAGTCTCAAAGTTTTGTTTTTTTCTTTTAATATAAACTGCTTACTTTTGGGGCTAGCTGTCCTTGTGACATTTTTTTTCCCCCAGTGGAAACCAATTAGATCCATAATTTCATAATCACATTATCATTAAAAAAATTTTTAACATTATAGTTTGTACTACATACTATAAGGTGCACTCTTTTAAGTCTATAGTTCTGACAGTTTTGAGAAAAATGTATGCTCATATAACAACACCACCTCCAAACTAAAGTTATAAAGCAATTCCACAACAGCAGGAAGGCCTGCATCTTTCTTTGTGGCCAACATTTTACTCAACTTTAACTCCTGGCAACCACAAATCGGTTTCGTGTCCCTGTAGCTTTGGATTTTCCAGAATATAATGTAAATTAAATTATACAATATTTAGCTTTGGGAGTCTGGCTACTTTCACTTAGTAAAATGCATTTCAGAGATATATTTATATTGTTGCATCTATCAGTTATTTGTTCACTTTCATTGCCTAGTAGTATTCTAGAGTATGAATGTGCCACCGCTGGCTTATCCACACAATCTGAGGGTACTTGTATTGTTCTAATTATTGACAATGTGAATAAAGCCACTATTACATTTTTAGCAAGGTTCTTAAATATGATTGTATTCCACTTGGAAATATACCTTAGAGTAGAATTGCTTTTATCGGAAATTGTCCAATTCTTTTCCAAAGTAACTGTATCATTTTGCATTCTCACCCTTAATGTAATAGAAAACAGTTTCTGTAAAACTTCATGACCACTTGAATTGGTCAGGCTGGCTTCCTCTCCCTCTCTTTCTTCTATTTTAATTGGAGTGTAGATGTATCTCTCTGAAGATCACTTTGCATTTCCATGGTAACTAAAGATGGAGGACATATTTTCGTGTGCTTCTTAGCTACTCATGTGTCTTCTTCAGGGTCTTTTCAAGTATCTCCCCTTTTTAAATAGAGTTGTTTATTTTTTATTGTCTAAAATTGAGAGTTTTATATATTCTGGATAGAAATCCTTAATCAGGTACTTGATTTGCAAACTGTGCCATAACCTGTGGATATTATTTTAATTTTCGTTAGAGTTTCTTACCTCACATAGTACCAAACTATATATACATATATATATGTATATATAGTTGTATATAGTTTTATATATGTTTTTTTCTATGTATACATACATATGAAAAAGTTTAATCTATAAATTAGGTGTAGCAAGAAATGAATGATGATAAACATAATGAATGGAACCAGTAACTGGATGTTGTGTAACAAAAAGTTTATTTTTAAAATCAGTTATTATTTTATTAATTTTTTATTGTGCTAAAAACACTTCAAAAGAGGGCTGCTCTTTTTGTAAATTTTGAAATGCGCAATACAGTACTGTTAACCGTAGTCACTATGTTGTACAGCAGATCTCTAGAACGTAATTATCTTGCATAACTGAAACTTTATGCTCATTGAACAACTCCCCTCTTTCCCTGCCACTATCCCTTGGCAGCCATCATCCTACTCTGTTTTTATGAATTCAACTTTTTTATATGCATCATAGAAGTGGAATCATGGAGAATGTATCTTTCCGTGACTGGTTTATTTCCTTTAACAAAATGTTTTCTAGGCTAATCCATGTTGTCACAAATGGCAAGATTTTCTTCTTTTCCAAGGCTGAATATTCTCCATTTATGCATATACCACACATTTTAAAATCCATAAAAGCAGTTATTAAATTAAGTAAAGTTCAATTTATCAATTTACTTTTGTGAAGTTTTTAACTAAAAATTAAATGTCTTTAATAAATATAGTGTTATTTATGTCATTTTTATTTGAAGAAACTTCTGTAATATGTATCTTTCCAGTAATATGTCCAAAAAAAGAACAGATTTTTTTTAATATCCTTTCTTATTTTTAATGCCTATAAAGTCTGTAATTATGTATAGTTTTTATTCTGATATTTGTAATTTATGTATTCCCTCTTTCTTGGTCAGACTGACTATACTTTTTCAGTTGTATTTATTTTTTTCAAAACAATATGTGTGAATTTTGTTTTTGATGTATTTTTTATTCTTAATTTCATTGATTTCTATTTTTATCCTTATTATTGGCTTTCTTATTTTTTTCTTAGGGGTTAATTTAATTCATTTTAATATGTTTAAGGTATATGTTTAAATAATGTATTTAACATCTTTTATTTGGATTATACTCATTGTGAAGCATTTTCCCTAAGTAGAGCTTTATTAGTACTGCACACATTTTGATATTATGTTTTAATTTTTCAACCTGATACTGAAATTCCTTGTGATTTCCTCAGTAATATGTGGGCTTTTAAAAAATGTTTACTTTCCAAACACTAGGAAATTTTCTGGTTATATTTCTGTTGTTGATTTATAGTTTAATTCCATTATTGTCCAGTTATATAATTTGTAAGATTTCAGTCTGTCAAAGTATTACCTTTTGATTTTTGTTAAACCACAATATGGTCTATCTTTGTGAACATATCATACACATATGAAAATAATGTGTATTATGCCAGTGATGTATCAAATATCTAAACTTGCTTATAAGCCCAAGTTAGTTGATAATGTTGTTTAGATCTCCTATATCCTTGCTGATTTTCTTACTTCTGTTCTATTCATTAATGAGAAAGGAGAATTGAAGCATCTAAGAAGAGTTTTGAAATCTATCTGTATCACTTTTTACTTTTATAAGATTTTATGTTATATATTTCAAAGCTTTGTGTAGGAGATTAGAAAACAATTTATTTCTCCTACTCTTATGTTACTGAGAACTCATTTTTGATACAAGCTGTGGAGGGGATTTTCCTCATATATCAATTCAATTCTGGCACTGTCTACCTGGAGATAGCATTAGTTTCCACAGGGTTAATGACAGTCTCACAAGACAGCCATCACTTCAGATGTCAGCTGCAAGTAGGATGTTTTTACCTTCTGACTTAAGGCTATTAAGTTGAGGTTCCCATGACCCTCTCAAATTAGATTAATTTGCTGGGATAGCTCACTGAATTCAGGGAAACACTTTCATAAACTGCTTTATCATATTAGTAAAGGATATGATAAATAACACAAATAAAAATCAGATAAGCAATATATAGGGCAAAGTACATGGGAAGGGGAGAGGAACTTTCATGTCTTCTCTGGTCTTTCCATCCTCCAGGGACTTCCATGTGTTAAGTAATCTAGAAGCTGTCTGAACCCTGTCTTTCTGTGCTTTGATGGTTACTATAAATCAATAGACACAATTGATTACATCACTGGCATTGGTGATGAGCTTGACCTACATTTAGTTCCTCTTCTTTTCCTAGAGGTTAGAGAGGTGGTGCTGAATGTTCCAGCTCTCTAATCATGTGGTTGGTTCCTCTGGCAACCAGCTCCCGTTCTGGAGCCCACCAAGAGTTGCCTCTTTAGAATAAAAGATGCTGCTATCACCCAGGAAATTTCAAGGCATTTATGAGCTCTTTGTCAGACAGTCCTATATTTCAGGAAATTTCAAAGGTTTTAGTTACTCTGTGTCAGGAATGAGGGTAAAAGACCAAACATTAGAACAAAACATTACCCTAGCAACCTTATCTACAAAGGCCTTAGGATTGTGAGTTGTGTCTGGGGAACTGGAGGCAGATAAATATGTGTGTAATATTAAACATATAAATGTTTCTTATAACTACATTTTGTTATATAGGAAGACATATTAATATATTTTTGGTGAACTGAGTCATATAAGCTTTCCTGTTAATAATATTACAGTATATTATTTTTTATCCTTTTAATTTACTCATGAAATATTTTTCTTCTTTTTTTAGCTTTATATATTTTTAATGATTATAAACTAGACAGCATCACAATAATTAAAGAGAGCAGTGTAATAGGAGTCAACTTTCATGGTTCTAAGTTCTGAATCAATTCTCTTTTTTTAATTTTTAAATTGAAGTAAAATGCACATATCATGAAATTGACCATCTTATTCAATTTTAGTGAATAGTTTAATCGAATTAAATATATTCACAACGTGCAACTGTCACCACCATTTATTTATGTAACTGTTTCATCTTATAAAACTGAAACAGTACATATTGAACAATAACTCCCTCTTTTCTTTTTCCCCCAGCTGCTGTCAATTACCACTCTTCAATCTGTTTCTGATGTTGACTACTCTGGCTACCTCATGTAAGTGGAAACATACAGTATTTGTTTCTTTGTGACTGGCTTACTTCACTTAGTATAATGTTCTCAAGGTTCATCTATGTTTTAGCATTTGTTAAAATGTTCTTCCTTTTAAAGACTAGGTAACATTCCATTGTATGTTTATACCACACTTTGCTTATTGATTCATCCAACTATTGCTGGACATGTGGCTGGTTTCCATATTTTAGCTATCATGAATCATGGTGCTAGGAACATGAAGGTACAAATATCTCTTTGAGACCTTGCTTTATACTCTACTGGATCCTACCGTTATCCAATAAGTATAATTGCTGGACCATATGGTAATTCTAGTTTTAATTTATTAAGGAACCACCATACTCTTTTCTACCATCACTATACTCTTTACATTCTCACTGACAAAGATTCCAGTTTCCACACATCCTTGCCAACAGTTGCTATTTTCTATTTTTGTTATAGCAGGCATCCTCAAGGGTATAGGGTGGTAGTTCATTACAGTTTTGATTTGCATTTCTCTAATAATTAGTGATGTTGATCATCTGTTTATCTACTTATTGGTCATTTCTAAATCTTCTTTGGAGAAATGTCTATTCATGCCCTTTGGCCATTTTTGAAATGGCTTGTTTGTTTTTTGTTGTTGAGTTTTAGGAGTCTTCTATGTATTATGGATATTAATCCCTTATGAGATATATGACTTGCAAATTTTTTTTCGATTTGTAGATTGCCTTTTTACTCTGTTAATAGTGTCTTTTGGGTCATAAAAATTTTGAATTGCCATGAAATCCAGTTCCCAATGTTGTGAAACTTGCCACATGTGTTTTTCCAAGAGTTTTATAGATTTAGTTCTTATGCTTAGGTCTTTAATTTGTTTTGAGTTAACATTTGTATATAGTGACAGGTAAAGGTCTGACTTGATGTTTTTCCATGTGGAGATCCAGTTTTCTTAATAGCATTTGTTGAAAAGACTGCCCTTTCCCCCACTGCATAATCTTGAAATCCCTGTGAAAAATAATTTGATCATATATGGAAGGTTTGGTTTCTTAACTCACTGTTTTACTCCACTGGTTTATATATGTATTTATGCAACTACCAAAGGATTTTGATGACCATAGTTCTGTAGCACATCTTGAAGTCAGAGTGTGAGTCCTACAGATTTATTCTTTTTTTTTTTTTTTTTTTTTGATGGAGTCTTGTTATGTTGCCAGGACTGGAGTGCAGTGGTGTGATCTCAGCTCACTGAAACCTCCACCTCCCAGGTTCAAGCAATTCTCTTGCCTCAGCCTCCCGAGTAGGTGGGACTACAGGCACATGCCACCATGCCCAGCTAATTCTTGGATTTTTAGTAGAGACAGGGTTTCACCACGTTGGCCAGGATGGTCTTGATCTCTTAACCTCATGATCTGTCCACCTCCACCTCCCAAAGTGCTGGGATTACAGGCATGAGCCACCACTCCTGGCCTATTCTTTTTTTTTTTTTTAAATGATTGTTTTAGCTCTTTGGGATACCTTGAGATTCCATAAGAATTTAGAATGAGTTTTTCTCTTTCTGCAAAAAATAATGTCATTGTGATTTTGATAGGGATTGTATTGGGTAGTGCTGACATTTTAACAATATTAACAATATTAAGGTTTAGCATGGTGGCTCATGACTGTAATCCCAGCACTTTGGGAGGCTGAGGCGGGTGGATCACTTGAAGTCAGGGTCTCAAGACCAGCCTGGGCAACATGGTGAAACCCATCTCTACCAAAATACAAAAATGAGCTGGGCGTGGTGGTGGACGCCTGTAATCTCAGCTACCCTGGAAGCTGAGGCAAGAAAATCACTTGAACCCAGGAGGCAGAAGTTGCAATGAGCCGATATTGTGCCACTGCACTCCAGCCCGGACAACAGAGCCAGATTAAGTTTTCCAATCTGAGAACATAGGATGTGTTTCTATTTATTTATGTCTTCTTTCATTTCTTTCAGCAATATTTTGTTGAATATTTTCTTTTCTTTTCCTGAGTTAATACTTTTGGCAAGTGAATAATGACAAACAAATAAACTCTTTTTTTTGAGGCTGCTTTGCTCTGTCACCCAGGTTGGAGTGCAGTGGGACAATTTGGGCTCTCTGTAACCTCTACCTCCTAGGCTCAAGTGATTCTTTAGCTTCAGCCTCCCAAGTAGCTCAGACTGCAGGCACAAGCCCCCATGCCTGGCTAATTTTTTAATTTTGTGTGTGTGTGTGTGTGTGTGTGTGTGTGTGTGTGTCTGTGTGGAGATGGGGTTTCACCATGTTGCCCATGCTGGTCTCAAACTCCTGAGCTTAAAGTGATTTGCCTGCCTTATCCTCTCAAAATGCTGGAATTATAGTTGTGAGCCCAATATGTCCAGCCCAAACAAACATTTTTGAGAGAAAATAACCAGTAAATTTAGTTTTTATTTTCTTTTGGAATTATTTACTTTATATTCAGACTAAATTTTTCATATTAAACACATAGTAACAAAACATTTTTAAATGACCAGTTAATCTTCAAAGTTTTCCAGAGGAAGAAAGAAGTGGGAAAAGATAAGCATAAAGAAGTGGGGGAAGCCTGCTACAAGCAAGTAAGAAATTAGAAAAGACAAATAATTACATTCCTTCTGCAAGGAGAGAAGATGGTATAAATGTAGGAAAATATATTTAGAAATCAAATACACAAAAAAATAAGAATTAGTAAGCCATAGCTCATCATTACTTGTCATTAGAGAAATGAAAATCAAAACCACATTGAGATACCATCTCATGCCAGTTAGAAAGCTCATGCCAGTTAAAAAATCAGGAAATGATAGATGCTGGAGAGGATGTGGAGAAATAGGAACACTTTTACATTGTTGGTGGGAGTATAAATTAGTTCAACCATTGTGGAAGACAGTGTGATGATTCCTCAAGGATCTAGAAATAGAAATACCAGGAGAGAGATCCAAGATGGCCGATTAACAACAGCTCAGGATGTGGCTCCCAGTGAAAGTGCAGAGAGCGAGTGGACGCCGCACTTTCAGATGAATTTTTGTTGCCCACAGACTGGGAGATTCCCGGCGGAGGAGACACACGGGTCGCCAGCACGACTTTTTTGGCTGGCACGGCTGTTTTGCCGGCACCCCGGCACGGCGCTTCTCAGCGTGGAGTATACGGGACGGGGTGCCATTTGAGTCCGGCTCGGCTGGTCCCAACCCCACAAGGAGAACAGCAATTGGAAGCGCTGAGGACTGAGAGTTTCACAGTAAGCACAGCTGAACCGGGAAGGTCCAGCTGTGCGGGGAAGGGGCGTCCGCCAAAGGAAAACTAAGAAACAG
>CAUYLG010023824.1:0-17151 GCA_963573385.1 Cacajao melanocephalus
GCCTTGCTAGGTTAGGGAAGTTCTACTGGACAATATCCTGAAGAGTGTTTTCCAGCTTGGATTCATTCTCTCCGTCACATTCAGGTTTACCTATCAAATGTAGATTAGGTCTTTTCACATAATCCCATATTTCTTGGAGGCCTTGTTCATTTCTTTTTATTCTTTTTTCTCTAATCTTGCCTTTTCATTTTATTCCATTGAGTTGATCTTCAGTCTCTGATATCCTTTCTTCTACTTTGTCAATTCAGCTATTGAAACTTGTGTATGTTTCACAAAGTTCTCGTTTTGTGTTTTTCAGCTCCATCAATTCATTTATATTCTTCTCTGTTTATTCTCGTTAGCCTGTTGTCAAACATTTTTTCAAGGTTCTTAGTTTCTTTGCATTGGGTTAAAACATGTTCTTTTGGCTCAGAGAGGTTTGTTATTAGCCACTTTGTGAAGGCTGTTTCTGTCAATTCATCAGACTCATTCTCCATCCAGCCTTGTTTCCTTGCTGGTGAGGAGCTGTGGTCCCTTGGAGGAGGAGAAGTGTTCTGGTTTTGGGTGTTTTCATCCTTTTTGTGCTGGTTTCTTCCCATCTTTGTGGATTTATCTACCTGTGGTCTTTGTAGTTGGTAACTTTCGGATGGGGTCGCTGAGTGAATGTCCTTTTTGTTGATGAAGTTATTTCTTTCTGTCTTTTTAATTTTTCCTTCTAACAGGCCCCTCTGCTGGAGGTCCACTCCAGACCCTGCTTGCCTGGGGATCACCTGTAGCAGCTGCAGAACAGTAAGGGTTGCTGCCAGTTTCTTTTTCTGTTAACTTTGTCCCAGAAGCATACCCACCAAATGTCAGCCTGAGCTGTCCTTTATGAGGTGTCTCTTGGATACACAGGGTTTGGGAGCTGCTCGAGGAGACAATCTGGCTCTTATAGGAGCTCAAGTGCTGATCTGTGAGCTCCGTTATTCCGTTCTGAGCTGCTGGGAAGGTACATTGAAGTCTGCTGCAGTGGAACTCATAACCACCTTTTTTTCCCAGATGCTCTGTCCTGGGAAGCTAGGGCTTTATTTATAAGTTCCTAACATGCTGCTGCCTTTTTTCAGAGAGGCAGCTACCTCCTGCACAGCGAGGAGGTAGCCTAGTCACATTCTGCCAGCCAGCAGAGGTGTTGCTGAGGTGCCGTGACCTCTGCCCAGCTGCTGTGTGAACTTCCTTGTGGTTTGGTTTATAGCGGTATAGTTAGAACTGCCTTAGAAATGGCAGTCTGCCTCGGTAGTGGTGGATGCCCTTCCCCTCACAGAGCTGGACTGTCCGAGGTCCAGCTGTGCTTGCTGTGAAACTCAATCCAGAGCATTTCAGATTGCTGGTTTTTTGGGGGGTCACACCTGCTGAGCCAGATCACCTGGCCCCCTTTTCAGCCCATTTTTTTTTTCAGTTGACTGGGTGATTCTGTCTCCCAGGCGTTCCAGGCACCAGTTGAAACTGCGTCCAGATTTATGTGAGTTTTTGTGTGGAGACCCACTGCACCAGTTGAAACATCTGTGCTGGAGACTTGTGGCACTTGTCCACTCAGGAATCTCCTGGTCTGTGGGCAGTAAAAATTCGTTTGGAAATGTGGTGATCACTCACCCTCTGCATTCTCACTGGGAACTGCACTCCAGAGCTATTCCTATTCGGCCATTTGGATCGTCTCCAGAACTGATGATTTCTCATGTTACTAACTAACTCTAATCCCCTCTCTGGCTTTCCTCACATTTCATCATCCACAAGAGGCATCCTGTTTTACATAGTGGCCACATGACAGACTTTGCAAAGAACTGGAATGCAGAGAGTAATTGTAATCCAAAATGTTCAAAGGTAAGTGGCCAAAAATAGTCCATTCTTCCTCCCTGCTATGTTTTTGACTGTTAAATTTACTAAAACTTTTATGAACTATGAGGGGAAAAGCTTGATGGATTCTCTATAGAATTTGTCAATTATTACTTTTGCCAGAGGTCAAAACTGATCATAAGTACTGTGCCTTAGTAGCCTTACATGGCTTCTGAACTGTGAATAGAAGCTGGAGTTTTGCAGCAAATGGTGTTCCTCAGAACTCAAGGTTTCCAAGGTGACTGCATATGAAACTAGACATCCTAATTAATTGCAATTTCCAAAGGGACTCTCTTTAGGGTCCTCCCCATGCCCTCCATCCCTAAAGCATTACATTCTTTACACTGTGATTCTTTCTAAAGTGAGATAGATAGAAACTAAATAATTGATGTGAATATCAAAGAAATGATGTACATTTTCGTCTTTTCAACTTTCATTAGAGTACTGATTTTTCAAGCCTTCCCAATAAGACCTAATGCTCTCGGAACATCTAATGACCCATGCAACTAACCTGACTCCATGTGTAACGAGCTAGGCTGTTATTTTAATTAATAATTAAAAGTAATACATTCACAAATGTTATTTGAATTCTCCAACTTTGAGCAGGATTGAAAGTTGGTTCAGCCCATGGGCCAGCATGTCACAGAAGGGGCTCTGGATTAGGAGAGGGTGTCTGTCACTGAGTTAACCACTATCTCGTGACGAGTACCAATTCTCCTGTATGCAATGAGGGTTGGACTAGCAATTGAAAGGGTTCATCTCTCAGCCCTGAAACACACTTCATGTTTTTTAGGAGCAAACGGATCTAAGTATACTGCTTGCCACATGATTATAATGCAAGAGATCTCCTGCACTGAGACAAGTGGCCACCCCATGCTCCCTTCATCCCCCATGCTAGCAGCATTCAGTAGACATCCTCAAGAGTACTCTGTCCACTTATCGACATATTGTACAGGAATCCGTGTCTGTGGGAACCAACGCTGGTGACCCACATAGCTCTAGGAAGGCTCAAAAGGATATTAACGTCTTATGTGTAAAAAAACTATACTTCATTCAAGCTTAATTTTGTAAAATCCATCTAATAAAAAGTGTAGCTTAAAATTATTGCATATTTAGTATACACTAGGCAATGTGCTAAATAAAACAATTGTAGGAAGAAGTCACTATACCAGTATTATCAATCACCCCCATTTTACAGATAGATGAGGATGTTAAGCCTAAGATAACTCAGCTAGCAGCAGAGTAGATGTTCCAATGGCAGCTTTATCACCAGAACCCATGCTTTTAAATGTTACCCGAAAACTGCCACTATTTACTAGAATGAACAAAGTTAGAGTAACATACTAAATTGTAGGGCTCCGGGAAAAAGTATATTGTAATCAGATAAAATTGAGAGAGTACCTAATTTGTATCAAGAGACTTTTTAGTTAATGTGAATGTATATATTTAAAATGAAAGTAAATGGTTCTCTATTGGATATTAATTGAGAAACTTCTATCTTTGGTCCAGCCATTAAATACATACTTTGGTTAGTAACTAGCCTACCTGCTTTGCAATTCTGCATTGCCCATTTCAGGATCCTCTGTGAGTGAAAATGGTAATTTGAGAAGCCTGAAATGGTATTTGAAAGCAATATGGAGGTGGTTCTGGTGTTGGTCTCAGTAGGGTTACCTGGGGGATTATGTGAAAGCTGAGGGCTGAACAAGTCAGAGGGCATATTTGGAAAGTGATTACATTCAATAATAATGATTACTATGCAGTGAGCACCAGTGATGCTTTCAGAATTTCATATGGTCCAGGGAGTTCTCAGTACATGCAGTATGTGGTAGAATCCCTGTTGAACAGATGAGGCTTAGTAAGGTAGAGTGACTTGCCCAGGGCCACCCAGTCATTCACTTGGAGATTTGGGACTCAGGTAACCAGAACTATCTGGCTTCAAAGTAGCCATCTTAAAACTTTCCATGGAATTGCCAGCTATCATAGAGGATTAGTGCATTCCTCTGGGGGTATGGCACACAGACTTACTTACTAAAAGGTAAGTATTTGTTTTTTTGGAAGTCTCTTGTGTTCAGCTTCAAAATTTATACAAATTTGGTGTTGTACCACATAAAACATCCCTATTTAATGAGAAAATAATAGTTTATCATTTGTGAATTATTTGATTTACATCCCTAAATCTTTGGGTAACATATTCTCGAGGAAGATGTGTCAAGTTTATCCTATGGCTTCCTGTGCTCTAATTCAGGAAGAACAAAACTGCAATAAAGCAGAGTAAGTAAATGCAAGGAGTGGCCAAGATGGCCAACTAGAAGCAGCTAGGATGAGTGGCTCTCACAGAGAGGAACTGAAGGAAGGGGCAAGTAAATCTAGCACTGTCAACTGAAAGAAACATCCAGGTACTCACACTGAGACTAATCAAGGAAACAATTTGACCCACAGAGAATGGAGAAGAGCAAGGCAGGACGATGGCCCACCCAGGAGCAGAATGTGGAGCCAAGGGACTCTCCCTTGCCAAAGGAAACAGTAAGTGAATGTGTGATCCTGGGAAAACGCACTTCTCCCGTGGATCTTTCTTTGCAACCCTCAGATCAAAAGATCCCTTCATAACCTACTCCACCATGGTCCTCACTCTGACACATACAGTTACATGGAGTCTTGGCACGACAGCTTCTCAGGCACACATGGAGACCTGGGAATAGATATTCTGGTTTCTTAGGCTTCCCAGCACAAGTAGCTGTAACTCCAGCAAAGCAGAAGGTTAGACCTCTGGAAAGTGGCTAAATCCAGGGGGCAGAGCAGCGATGGTCTGTGGGCCCCGCTTCCATGTCATCTCACAGGATAAGACCCATTGGGTTGGAATTCTAGCCAGTCACCAGTAGCAGTGTTGTGCCTACCTGGGACAGAGCTCCTGAGAGGAGGGGCAGGCTGTCATCTTTACTGTTTGCAGAGTCCAATCTGACTGGGGCAGAAGGGGTTCCCACAGCATAGCACAGCTGCTCTATAAAAACATGGCCAGACTGTTTCTTTCTTTAAGCAGATCCCAGATCCCGTCTCTCCTCACATGGAAGAACCTCCCAACTGGGGCCTCTAGCCACCCCTGCTGGTGTTTTCCAGCTGACAGAGGTTTGAAAACTACCTGGGACACAGCTCCCTAGGGAGTGTGGGTCAGGCTACTATCTTTGCTGTTTGAGTGACTTATCAGTTCCAGCCTTTGGGCTTAGAGAGTCCATGTTGATTAGAGGTGAAAGTAGTATCCCAGCACAGCAGGTCTCTGACCCCATAGCTCATCACTGGGTGGAGCTTCCCAACCAGGGCCCCTGGCTACTCCCACTGGTGTTCTCTGGCTGACAGAGGTTTCAGGCCTCCTGGGAAGGAGCTCCCAGAGAAATAGAGAGGCTACCATCTTTGCTGTTTCACAGCCTTTACTGCTGATACCTCCAGGTACTGGAAAATCCGAGGTGATTTGGGACAGGAGTGGACTCCCAGCAAACTTCAGTAGCCCTTCAGAATAGTGATCAGACAGACTGGAAAAAAAAAACCCATCCAAAGGTCAGCAACCTCAAAGAAAGACTGAAGGCAGATAAGCCCACCGAGAAAGAATCAGTGCAAAACTGCTGAAAACTCACTCAAAAAGCTAGAGTGTCCTTTTCCCCCCAAATGACCGTATTTCCTCTTCAGCAAGGGTTTGAAATGACAGAAGTAGAATTTAGGAACAAAGTTGACTGAGCTAAAAGAGTAACCAAATTCAAGGAAGCTAAAAATCATGATAAAACATTACAGGAACTGATAGAACTAAAAAACAGACTACAAGAATTTTATAATGCAATAACAAGTATTAACAGCAGAAAGACCAAACAGATGAAAGAATCTCAGAGCTTGAAAACTGCCTTTCTGAATAGAGAGAGAAAAAAAGGATGAAATGGAATGAACAAAACCTCCAAGAAATATTGGATTATGTAAAGAGACCAAATCTATGACTGATTCATGTGTATCTGAAAAACATGACAAGAACGGAACCAGTTTAGAAAACACATATTTCAGAATATTGGCCATAAGAACTTCTCCAACCTAGGTAGAGAGGCCAAAATTCAAATTCAGGAAGTGAAGAGAACCCCAGTAAGATACTCCTCAAGAAATTCATCCCTAAGACACATAGTCATCAGATTCTGTAAGGTGGAAATGAAAGAAAAAATGTTAAAGGCAGCTAGAGGAAAACAACAGGTAACCTACAAAGGGAAACCCATCAGACTAACAGAAGACCTCTCTCAGCAGAAACCCTATAAGCCTGAAGAGACTGGCAGCCAGAATTCTTCATAAGGAGAAATAAGATCATTTTCAGACAAACAAATGCAGAGAGAATTCATATGAACCTGCCTTACAAGAGCTCTGAAGGAAGCACTAAATATGGAAAAGAAAGATCATCATTACCAGCTACTCCAAAAACACACTGAAATACATAGACTGACACTATAAAGCAACCACATAACCAAGTCTCCAAAATAACCAGCTAACGTGATGATGAGAGGATAAAATAATATACGTGTATGAATACTAACCTTAAATAGAAATGGGCTAAATGCCCCTGTTAAAAGACACAGAGTGGCAAGCTGGATAGAGACCCATTTGTATGCTGTCTCCAGGAGACCCATTTCATGACACACATAGGCTCAAAATAAAGGGATGGAGGAAAATCTATCAAGGAATTGGAAAACAGTACAAAGCAGGGGTTGTAATCTTAGTTTCTGCCAAAACAGATTTTAAGCCAATAAAGATTAAAAAATACAAAGAAGGGCATTACATAATGGTAAAACGTTCAACTCAACAAGAAGAGCTAACTATCCTAAATATATATATGCACCCAGATTAAAAGAGACTCAGATTCCTGTATTAGTGGGAGACTTTAACACCTCTCTGACAATATTAGATTGTTGAGACAGAAAATTTAACAAAGATATTCAGGACATGAACTCAGCACTAAATTACATGGACCTGATAGTTATCTACAGATCTCTCCATCCCAAAACAACAGAAGATACATTCTTATCACCACATGACAGTTACTCTAAAATTGATCACAAAAGTAGCAGTAAAACACTCCTCAGCAGATGCAAAATGACTGAAATAGTAACAATCTCTCAAACCAAAGCACAAACAAATTAGAACTCAAGACTTAAGAAATCACTCAAAACCACACAACTACATAGAAATTGAACAACATACTCCTGAATGACTCTTGGGTAAATAATGAAATTATTAAGAACAAAGATACCATGTATCAGAATCTCAGGGACACAGCTAAGGCAGTGTTAAGAGGGAAACTGATAGCACCAAATGCCTCCATCGACAAGTTAGAAAGCTCTCTAGTTAATAACATTGCAAATAACTAGGGAATCAAGAACAAACAGCTCTCAAATTGTGCTCACAAATTAGAAAATCTAGAATAAATTTGTGGACACATACACCCTCCCCAGAAAGAACCAGGAAGAAACTGAATCCCTGAATAGACCAATAATGAGTTCTGAAATTGAGGCAGTAATAAATAGCCTACCAACCAAAAAAGGCCCAGGACTAGACAGATTCACAGGTGAATTCTACCAAATGAACAGAAAAGAGCTACCATTCCTACTGAAACTATACCAAAAAATTGAGAAGGAAGGAGTCTGCTCTAACTTAATCTATGAGGTCAAGCATCATCCTGATACCAAAACCTGGCAGAGATGCAACAACAAAAAAGAAACATTCAGGCCAATATCTTCGAGGAACATTGACACAAAAATCCTCAATAAAATACTGGCAAACTGAATCTAGCAGCACATCAAAAAAAAGGTTATCCACCACAATTAAGTAGGCTTAATACCTGGGATGCAAGCTTGGCTCAACATATGTAAATCAATAAATGTGATTCATCACATAAACAGAACTAAAGACAAAAACAACATGATTATCTCAATAGATAAGGAAAAGGCTTTTGATTAAATTCAATATCCATTCATGTTAGAAACACCATAAAGTAAGTATTAGACCCATAGCGAGTATCATACTGAATGAGCAAAAGCTGGACATATTCCCCCTTGAGAACCAGCACAAGACAAGAATATCCTCTCTCACCACTCCTATTCAACACAGTATTGGAATTTCTGACTGGGGTAATCAATCAGGTAAGAGAAAGAAATAAAGTGCATTCAAATAGGAAGAGAGGAAGTCAAACTATCCTTCTTTACAGATAACAACATGATTCTATATCTAGAAAACCCTATATACTTAGCCCAAAAGCTTCTTGAGCTGATAAGCAACTTAAGCACAGTCTCAGAATACAAAATCAACGAGCAAAAATCACTAGGATTCCTATGCACCAACAACAGTTAAGCCCAGAGCCAAATCAGGAATGAACTCCCATTCACAACTGCCACAAAAATAATAAAATACCTAGGAATACAGCTAACCAGGGAAGTAAAATATCTCTAAAGAACTACAGACCACTGCTCAAAGAAATGAGATGGCACAAATGGAAAAACATTACAGCTCATGCATAGGAAGAATCAATACTGTGAAAATGGCCATACTGCCCAAAGCAACTTACAGATTCAATGCTATGTCTATTAAGCTACCATTGACATTCTTGACAGAATTAGAGAACTATTTTAAAATTCATACAGAACCAAAAAAGAGCCCAAATAGCCAAGGCATCCTAAACAAAACAAAGCTGGAGGCATCATGTTACCTGACTTCAAACTATACTACAAGCCTACATTAACCAAAACAGCATGGTACTGGTAGAAGAACAGACATGTAGACCAATGGAACAAATTAGAGAACCCAGAAATAAGACCACACACCTACAACTATCTGATCTTTGACAAACCTGACAAAAACAAGCAATGGAGAAAGGACTCCCTATTTAATAAATGGTGCTCAGATAACTGGCTAGCCATATGCAGAAGACTGAAACTGAACCTGTTATTTATATCATATAAAAATATTCACTTGAGACAGATTAAAGACTTTTAAATGTGAAATCCAAAACTATGAAAACCCTGGAAAACAACCTAGGGCATGCCATTGAGGACATAGGCCTGGGCAAAGAATTCATGATGAAGACACCAAAACCAAAAATTGACAAATAGGACCTAATTAAAGAGCTTCTGCGCAGCCACAAAACAAACTAACAACAGAGTAAACAGACAACCAACAGAATGGGAGAACATTTTTGCTAACTCTGCTTGTTATTTTTTTTTTCTTGTAAATTTGTTTAAGTTCCTTGTAGATGCTGGATATTATAGACCTTTGTCAAGTGCAAACAGCCCCATTAAAAGTAGACAAAGGACATGAACAGATACTTTTCAAAAGAAGACATGCATGCAGCCAACAAACACGTGAAAAAAAGCTCAACATCAATAATCATCAGAGAAATGCAAATCAAAACCACAATGAAATACCTCACAACAGTTGGAATGGCTATTACTAAAAAGTCAAAAAACAACAGATACTGGTGAGGTTGCAGAGAAAAAGGAATGGTTCTTCATTGCCAGTGGGAGTGTAAGTAAGTTCAGCCATTGTGGAAGGCAGTGTGGCAATTCCTTAAAGACCTAAAGACAGAACTACCATTTGACCTAGCAATCCCATTACAGGGTATATACCCAAAAGAATATAAATTATTCTGTCATAAAGACACATGCACGCATATGTTCATTACAGCATTATTCACAGTAACAAAAACATGGAATCAACCTCAGTGCCCACCAATGATAGCCTGGATAAAGAAAATGTGGAACATATACACCATAGAATACTATGCAGCCATAGAAAAGATGGAAATCGTGTCCTTTGCAGGAACATGGATGGAGCTGGAGGCCATTATCCTAACACAAGAAAACCAAATACTGCATGTTCTCACTTTTATAAATGGGAACTAAATTATGAGAACACATGGTTACATACAGGGGAACAACACACACTGGGGCATTTCAGAGGGTGGGAGGATAGAGAGGATCAGGAAAAATAATGAATGGTTACTAAGCTTAATACCTGGGTGATTAAATAATCTGTACAACAAACACCCACGACACAAATTTACCTATGTAACAAATCTGTACTTATACTCCTGAACTTCAAATAAAAGCTAAAAAAAAATCCCCACAGAATCTGGTGTTTGACACTTTACTTAGTAGACCAGTCATTTTGGGTAAGTGTTCACCTTCTCTGAATCTGAACTTAAAAATAAAGATAATAAAAATTCTAATAATATCCTTGTAATATATGTGTACACTGCATTTAGTATAGGTCTGGACTATATTGTGCTACAATTGTGAAAGGAAGTGCAGAAAACCTCTCAAACACTGCTTAATTACTGGAGATGCACAATGAAAAATTTTTAACTCGCCTCCCTTTGGCCATGGTTTTGATATTTCAGGTGGTTCCTTGTCAGAAGTATAATTTTATTTTACTTGGCCTTTTGGGATTTTTGCTGTTCCTTTTCATTTGCTGAAGAACTAAACGGAATGGCTTTAATCTACATAGCAGCTAACAAAGTTGCGAAGCTCTAGAAAGAGTTGTTCTGTTTTCAGTTCAGGGCCTTGCTGGGGAGATGGGGACATGGGATGTTAGAAGTTATTTGTAGTTCTGCCTATGGCTGGTAATGAGAATATTGTACATTTTACTGTTTTCTTGAATAACATAACATGGAAATGGAGAAAAATTGCTTATATATACTCCCCTTGATTTTATAATGCAATTTAAATAAAAGCTCACTAGGACCTTAAAAGATCAGGGCAGTAAGATACTGATAAGAAAGATAATAATACTATTAATGCTCATTGAGTGCTTCTTATGTTACAAGAATTCGCTTAAATCCTTTATGTGTATCATCCCATTTCATGCTTGCCATAACCCTGAGAGATAGATCCTATCATCAATTCCATGTTGCCAAAGCATGAGAGCTCATAGCCCACTCTCACTGCCTCTGAGGCCTTTGCTTTAAGCCACTGTTAGAAACATTTCTGTTAATACGTGTGGGAGATGTTCACTCGAGAGACAGTAAACCAGGGCCTTACTGTCAATGCAAGTCAGGGGGATGGTAAAGCATGTGGCTATAAGGAGGACTTGTTCTCAAAGGAAAGCTCAGTGTGTACTTATGTACTAGTTTTTACTCAATCACAAGGTAAGTAAAAGTTCCTCAGAAAAATCCAAGAATGATATATAACATATGCCATCTTTTGATGCAAAGCAAATTCTCACATGGCGTGGATATCTCTGCTAACAATAATGTTTACCAATATTATTTATTACAAGGCATTAAAATAAATTTTTTCAATTACTTTCTAATGAAACGTACCAATTACCTTTTGAATGGTGACATATGGCTGTAATCTATTCCAGTAAGGATAAATCTTGTTTATATAAGGTTTTAAGGGCTTCTTCCTGAACTGCATTAGTTACAGATGTAAACAAAGATAGAGGATTATTATCACATTTATCGATAAATCCTCAACTTCATTGCTATATAGTTCTCTGGGTGAGACAACATTACTCATCAGGTAATTTCCAACAGTTATTGTGTAACTCTTTTGTACAAGTGATGTTTTTGCGACCCAGGTGATTTTGGAGCATGTTTATTAATGTTTGAATCTTGGGGTGGTGGTGGGGGGCACTGTTGATAAAAAGAATCAAGCTTCTATCAGTGCCAAGCCTGTGAAGTGGCTCTACTTTTTTTTTTTTTTTTTGAGACAGAGTCTCAGTCTGTCACCCAGGCTGGAGTGCAGTGGTGCAAACTCGGCTCACTGCAACATCCACCTCCTGGGTTCAAGTGATTCTCCTGCCTCAGCCTCTGAAGTATCTGGGATTACAGGACTGTGCCACCACACCCAGCTAATTTTTGTATATTTGGTAGAGACGGAGTTTCACCATGTTTGCCAGGCTGCTCTACCTCTTGCAGTAACTTTTTTTCTGAATGTGGGAGGGGAGATAGGACGAAGGTACCATTACTGTGAGAATTCCAGTTTCTGAGCAAAGGAAAATCTATCATCTTGAGATTGCTTCCTTCCCTGTTCAATACTATCATGGGTTTCAAAATGGACTGTGAGATTTGTCATGAAGTTATTCTTTTCTGTTTCTGATTATCTTTTGCTCTTCTTTAAAAACTTCTCCAAGCTTCAGTTTACTCAACTGTTATAGGAGGGTGACACTAGTAATGACCTCATAAGATTGTTGGGAGGAGAAATGAGGTATTTAATGTTAGATACTTAGAATAGTGCCCAGCACACTCTGCTGTTTCAAAATGTTAGCTATCTATCTTACTGCTTATGTAGTTTAATAATTTAATACTCATGGGATAAACAGGAAAGTTTTACCTGTTCTTATCTCCTTCAACTGCCTTCTGTACTTTATATTGAAAAGAAACTTGTATGAAAGATGAAAGGTGATTTATCAAGGGAAACCCACTGCATTAATTACGTTCTCTATTAAGTCCTGTGGTAGGTAATTTATGCATATAACCTTATTTAGTTTATGACATATAATATTGTTATTCTCTATTTATGAAGAAACTGAGACAGAGAGAACAAAAAGATTTAGCTTATGGAACATATAGATAAGCAGCAGAGACTCAAACCCAGATCTAACTTCAGTTTGTATTCTTTCCAGAGTGCTTAAAAGTTTATTATTTTCTAGCCTATACGTGGGAACACTGCTATTCTGACATATTTTTGCCACCTTCTGCTGAATTTTTGCCAATATTTTTGAATCGTTTTAAGAACCTGAGTATTCTTCAGTTCTATATGTTTTCAACCATTGACCAGAAGATAGTACTGGTCTATTTCCAATCAAGTATTGAACACTGGCTGTCCACTGACAAAGAATATTTGCTTGACCAAATTTTACTCAAGCTTCTGAACTTTCTCCTTATGCCTCTTTTCCCCCCTCCTTGTAAAATTCAGCTTTGGCAATAACTCCCACTGCTACCCTTATTATCAGTTTGAGTTCCTCATCCTCCACCCCTCAGGGGTGAGGATCTCCCTCACCCCTGATGCTTTCTCTTAGTTATTTTCCACCCATTGGGCCCCACCCTGCTTCTTGGCTGCACTTTCCCAAGTTGCTGTGTTTAGAGTTGAGCCTGGTCTCCCTCTGTGGCTGCAAACTCCAGGTGCATTGATCCCTGAACCTACTGCAATGGTCCTGAATAAAGATTACCTTCAATGGAGACTATCCAAGATGGCTGAATAGGAACAGCTCTGGCATACAATTCCCAGCAAGAACTCAGAGGGTGAGTGATCACAGAATTTCCAAATTAATTTTTACTGCCCACAGACCAGATTTCTGGGTAGAAAAGTGCCACAAGTATCCAGCATGGCTGTTTCAGCTGGTGCAGTGGGTCTCCGCACAAAAACTCACACAAATCTGAGCACCATTTCAACTGGCACCTGGAACACCTGGGAGACAGAGTCACCCATGCAACTGAAAAAATAAAGGGTGCTGAAATGGGGAGCCATGTGATCTGGCTCAGTGGGTCCCACCCCAACAAAGACCAGAAATCTGAAATGCTCTGGATTGAGAGTTTCACAGCAAGCATAGCTGGACCTGGGAGAGTACAGCTCTGTGAGGGGAAGGTCGTACATCATTACCAAGGCAGTCCACTGGCACTGAGGCAGTCCGCCATTACAGAGGCAGTCCGCCATTAGTGAGGCAGTACTAACTACAGAAGCAGACTGCCATTACCGAGGTAGTTCTAACTATACCTCTATAAACAAAACCACAAGGAAGTTCACAGGGCAGCTGGGCAGAGCCCATGGCAGCTCAGCAACGCCTCTGCTGGCAGACTGTGACTAGGCTACCTCCTCGCTGGGCAGGGTATCTCTGAAAAAAGGGAGCAGCATGTCAGGAACTTATAAATAAAGCCACACCTTCCCAGGACAGAGCACCTGGGAAAATAAAGGTGCTTATGAGTTCCACCACAGCAGACATAAACGCACCAGTCCAGAAACTCTGAACAGAACAATGGAGCTCACAGCTCAGCACTTAAGCTCCTATAAGGGACAAACTGTCTCTTCAAGAAGCTCCCAGACCCCCATATATCCAAAGAGACACCTCAGAAAGGAGAGCTCAGGCTGACATATGGCAGGTATCCTTCTGGGACAAAGATAGATAGATAGCAGAAGAAGACACTGGCAGCAACCCTTACTGTCCTGCAGCTGCTGCAGGTGATCCCCCAGCAAGCAGGGTCTGGAGTGGACTTCCAGCAGTCCTACAGCAGAGGGGCCTGTTAGAAGGAAAAATAAAAAATAACAGAAAGAAATAACTTCATCATCAACAAAAAGAACGTCCACTCAGAGACCCCATCTGAAAGTCACCAACTACAAAGACCACAGGTAGATAAATCCACAAAGATGGGAAGAAACCAGTGAAAAAAGGATAAAAGCACCCAAAACCAGAACACCTCTCCTCCTCCAAGGGATCACAACTCCTCACCAGCAAGGGAACAAGGCTGGATGGAGAATGAGTCTGATGAATTGACAAAAACAGGCTTCAGAAAGTGGGTAATAACAAACTTCTCTGAGCTAAAAGAACATGTTTTAACCCAATGCAAAGAAACTAAGAACCTTAAAAAAAGGTTTGATGAAATGCTAACGAGAATAAACAGCTTAGAGAAGAATATAAATGAATTGATGGAGCTGAAAAACACAACACAAGAACTTTGCAAAGCATACACAAGTTTCAATAGCCGAATTGACCAAGCAGAAGAAAGGATATCAGAGATTGAAGATCTACTCAATGAAATAAAACAAGAAGGCAAGATTAGAGAAAAAAGACTAAAAGGAAATGAACAAGCCTCCAAGAAATATGAGATTATGTGAAAAGACCTAATCTACATTTGATAAGTGTACCTGAATGTGATGGAGAGAATGAATCCAAGCTGGAAAACACTCTTCAGGATATTGTCCAGGAGAACTTCCCCAACCTAGCAAGGTAGGCCAATATTCAAGTCCAGGAAATACAGAGAACATCACAAAGGTATTCCTCAAAAACAACAACCCCAAAGCACATAATCGTCAGATTAACCAGGGTTGAAATGAAGGAAAAAATGCTAAGGGCAGCCAGAGAGAAAGGTCGGGTTACCCACAAAGGGAAGCCCATCAGACTCATAGCAGATCTCTTAGCAGAAACCCTACAAGCCAGAAGAGAGTCAGGGCCAATATTCAACATCCTTAAAGAAAAGAACTTTCAACCCAGAATGTCATATCCAGCCAAACTAAGCTTCATAAGCAAAGGAGAAATAAAATCCTTTGTGAACAAGCAATTGCTCAGAGATTTCATCACCACCAGGCCTGCCTTACAATAGCTCCTGAAAGAAGCACTAAACATAGAAAGGAACGACCAGTATCTGCCACTCCAAAAACATACCAAATGGTAAAGAACATTGATGCAATTAAGAAACCGCATCAACTAACAGGCAAAACAACCAGCTAGCGTCAAAATGGCAGGATCAAGTTCACACATAACAATATTAACTTTAAATGTAAATGGACTAAATGCCCCAATCAAAAGACACAGACTGGCAAATGGGATAAAAAGTCAAAACCCATCAGTGTGCTGTATCCAGGAAACCCATCTCACATACAAGGATACACATAGGCTCAAAATAAAGGGATGGAGGAAGATCTACCAAGCAAATGGAGAGCAAAAAAAAGCAGGAGTTGCAATCCTAGTCTCTGATAAAATAGACTTTAAACCAACAAAGATCAAAAGAGACAAAGAAAGGCATAACATAATTGTAAGATGATCAATGCAACAAGAAGAGCTAAGGATCCTAAATATATACTCACCCAATAAAGGAGCATCCAAATACATAAAGCAAGTTCTTACTGACCTACAAAGAGACTTAGACTCCCACACAATAATAGTGGGAGACTTTAACATTCCACCATCAATATTAGATCAATGAGACAGAAAATTAACAAGAATATCCAGGACTTGAACTCAGATCTGAACCAAGCAAACCTAATAGACATCTACAGAACTCTCTACCCCAAATCCACAGAACATACATTCTTCTCAGTGCCACATCACACCTACTCTAAAATTGACCACAGAATTGGAAGTAAATCACTCCTCAGCAAATGCAAAACAATGGAAATCATAACAAACAGTCTCTCAGACCACAGTGCAATGAAAGTAGAACTCAGAATTCAGAAACTAACTTAGAACCGCACAACTTCATGGAAAATGAACAACTGACTCCTGAATGTCAACTGGATAAACAATGAAATGAAAGCAGAAATAAAGATGTTCTTCAAAGCCAACAAGAATGAAGACATAACATACCAGAATCTCTGGGACACATTTAAAGCAGTGTCTAGAGGAAAATTTATAGCAATAAATGCCTACAAGAAAGCAAGGAAAGATCTAAAATCGACACCCTATCATCAAAATAGCTAGAGGAGTAAGATCAAAAATCTCAAAAGCTAGCAGAAGACAAGAAATAACTAAGATCAGAGAAGAACTGAAGGAGATAGAGACACATACAAAAAAACCTTCAAAATATCAATAAATCAAGGAGCTGGTTTTTTGAAAAGATCAACAAAATAGACCACTAGCCAGATTAATAAAAAAGAAAATAGAAGAATCAAATAGATGCAATAACAAATGATAAAGGTGATATCACCACAGATTCCACAGAAATACAAACTACCATCAGAGATTACTACAAATAACTCTATGCACATAAACCAGTAAACCTGGAAGAAATGGATAAATTCCTGGACACTTAACACCCTCCCAAGCCTAAACCAGGAAGAGGTTGAAACCCTGAAGAGACCAATAACAAGGGCTAAAGTTGAGGCAGCAATTAATAGCCTACCAACCAAAAAAAGCCCAGGTCCAGATGGGTTCATAGCCAAATTCTACCAGACATACAAAGAGGAGCTGGTACCACTCCTTCTGAAACTATTCCAAACAATCCAAAAAGAGGGACTCCTTCCCTAATCATTTTATAAGACCAACATCATCCTGATATCAAAACCCGACAGTGACTAAACAAGAAAAGAAAACGTCAGGCCAATATCCATGATGAACACAGACACAAAAATCTTCAATAAAATACTGGCAAAACGATTGCAACAGCTCATCAAAAAAAGCTTATCCATCACAATCAAGTAGGCTTCATCCCAGGAAAGCAAGGCTGGTTCAACATATGCAAATCTATAAATGTAATCCACCACATAAACAGAACCAAAGACAAAAACCATGTGATTATATCAATAGGTGCAGAGAAGGCCTCTGACAAAATTCACCAGCACTTTATGCTAAAAACTC
>CAUYLG010023826.1:0-66349 GCA_963573385.1 Cacajao melanocephalus
TAGATTCTGGATATTAGCCCTTTGTCAGATGGGTAGATTGCAAAAATTTTCTCCCATTCTGTAGGTTCCCTGTTCATTCTGATGATAGTTTCTTTTGCTGTGCCAATGCTTGTTAGTTTAATTAGATCCCATTTGTCAATTAAAACTCAAATGAAGATTAAGGCTCACTTACTTTGCTTTCAGAATGATAGCATGTGCTGTTCCTTATACCCCCATACATAATCAAAAGTTATTTTAGGGTCTTGTGGGCTTAAATCTTAGGAGAGAAAGAACATTCAACTGTGAGTATTACATAAAAAATGCATCTCATAAAATATCCAAAAGTAGAAAATATGATCAAATAAAATGTCTCCTTTTTTATTCTGTAGCAGAATGTCTCAAGCTCAACACTATTGACATTTGGTCATGATTATTCTCTGTCATGGGGGCTGTAATGTGCTTTGTAAGATGTTTAGTGGCATCCCTGGCTACATTCCAGTTTCCCATCAGTGACAACCAAATATCTCCAAATATTGCCAAATGTCCTTGGGAAGGGTGGGCGAAGGACAAAGTTATGCTTGATTGAGACTCCCTGTTGTATAGGCATGACTTTTTGTGCAGCATAGAGTCACTCATTGAAATTACTGCAAGTCTCTCAAAGCCTTAGTTTCCTTGACTATAAAATAGGATGAATAAAAAGGAAGTGGGATGAATGCGTGAGGGCATATTCTATAAACTATTCAGTGCTAAAGAGAATGAATTAGTTATAATAAAGGTATGAGTCTGCCTTACACAAAGCAGGAAAGAAACTTAAGAGAAGCGGCAAGAAGTCCTATTCCTTCAAAATGCTTATGAAGAGAAGAAATAACCAGATTTGAGTTTGTACCATGTTCCCAGCACTGGACCAGGAACTATAGGGACTCAAATGTATAAGCTGAGCTTTCTGTCTTCTAGAAACCACATAAAACAGTAGGTAACCAGGTATGTGAAGACAGCTACCATGTAGCGAGTGTTCATCACATCTAATGAGAATGAGCATGAAGAAGCACTAAGTTAACTGGCAGAAATGGTTCATGGCCCTAAAAATGAAGATAAGCTTGTGCTACTTGGTGTGAGGCACACTGGCAGGAGATAGGACAGTGAGTGTCACAGTGTGAACGTAAAAGCCAAATGAGATTTCCATGTAAATCTTTCATGATATGGTTTGGCTGTGCCCCCAGCAAAATCTCATCTTGAATTGTAGCTCTCATAATTCCTATGTGTTGTGGGAGGGACCCAGAGGCAATTATGGGGTCAGTTTCCCCCATATTGTTCTCATGATAATGAATAAGTCTAATGAGATCTGATGGTTTTATTATAAGGAGTTTCCCCTTTAGCTCGCCTCTCATTCTCTTGCCTGCTGCCATGTAAGACATGCCTTTCTCCTTCCACCATGATTGTGAGACCTCCCAGCCACGGGAAACTGTGAGTCCGTTAAGCCTCTTTTTCTTTATAAGTTACCTAGTCTCAAGTATGTCTTTATTAGCAGCATGAGAGCAGACAAATATACCACGCCTGCCACTTATTACCTGTATGTCTTTGGGTGAGTCACTAAGCCTCTCTGAGATTCAGTACCATCATCTATCAAATAGATAATTATTCCCACTTAGTATGCATGACATAGTACAAATACATGATGTCCTAGTGTTTAGAACATAGGCATTCCAAAATATTCCTATTAATATTTGTTAAAATAATTATCATTTCAAATAAACTATATACATGTTTAAATAATAAAGATTCACAGTGATTGGCAACTGGCCAGTGTTAACTTGGAAATTTAATGGGGATATAAAGAGAAAGAGAGGAGAGAGAGAAAGAGAAAGAGAGACAGAGAGAGAGAGAGAGAGAGAGAGAGAGACAAGTCAGCTACTTCATCCATCTTTAAGGAGACAAGAATCTTACATGCATTGCCAAGGTTAGAAGCCAGTAGCAATATAACAATATAACACAGGGCAGTAAGATGTGGTTGAAGCAGAAATTGGGGGAAGGTTTTCAGACTCTGTAACACATTTGGATTTTGGAACAGTGGGAATTCAAAATGGTCAACACAAAGCTTACCTTTGGTACAGGTTTTAAAGGTTTGTAGAAAACTAGGAAAGCACAAAAAATGAAATGAACCCTACTCCCTTACCACGGCCTCCTCTCGTCTCTCTCATGTGGACTGTCTGTTCCATTCGGTGCCTTTATGAGGTCCCCTGCAAGCCAAGCTTTGAATTTTTCTGCATTAGTCTCAGTTTCGCCCTTGGAACCTGTGGTTATTAGTACATTACCAAGGAAACTCGTCATCTGAAGTGGGGGCCACCTCTATAGGCTATAAATACAATGCAATTAGCCTCTCAAGTGCCTTATTATAAAATATATCAAGGACACCTACATGGACTCACAGATTAGAGGATGGAAAATCTGTAGAGAGAGGCTTTTATTTAAGGTTGACTTTTTATAGAATGCAGGGGTAGGGTGGGGCAGGGAGAACAAACCCATAAATAATAAAATACATTTCAGTCAGCTAATTTGGGCATCAGTTTTATTGTCTTATTCTCCATTCTCCAAGTCCTTGCTTCACTGAATAGCCCACGCAGAGCGCCAAGCCTGGTAGTGCTTATTTCAAACACATGAGCAGAAGTCTTTCCAAAATGAATAACTTGTAGAAATAAATTGTTAAGGAGAGGGTAAATGTTATAATCTTTGGAGAAAGTAATCTGGTGATATTTATTAAATTAAAAAATATACGTACTTCTTGATCCAGCCATTCTACCTTTGGAAACCCATACTACAGAAATGAAGAAAGAAATATATAAGGACATCTGTGCATAAAAAAAAATGTATGGCTAATTAAGAACTGCTTATTGTAGCAAACCCCATCCCAAATCCTGTAAACTACAAAATATCCATATAAAGAAATGGATAGATGTAGTAAGGGGTGTGCATAATGTGGCTTATTATGCCACTGTCTTTAAACACATTAGAACTGTATGAATTAGAGTTATGTGCATTGGCTTGAAGAGCTATTGTGAAAACAACAAGTTGCAGAAGATGGCTATATGATGTTCCATCTTTGTAAAAGAAAAAACGGAAGATAAAAGATAAGGAAGGAGGGTGGGCAAAAAAGAAGAAAGGGAAGGAGACATAGAAGAGGGAAGAGAGGCAGATGCCTGATGTTCTCATCCACCGCCCCACTCCTCTTAATCTTCCTCAGCAGAACCTCTACCCAGTTGAAATATTGTATCAATCAGGATTCCCTCAGGAAAACAGACCTTCCAGATAGTTCAAGCAGAACCACTGTGTGACAGTGAATTAGTTGTAAGAATGATAGACAAAGCTGAGAAATCAAATGAAGGAAGTAAAGTAACCAGAGATTAGCAAAAGAAGGAAACCAACTCTCCTCTCCTCCCCAGGGCAATAGAGACACAAGGAAAAGTTGGAGTTTTTAGGCTCTGAAGTGAAAGTCACATTAGCTGTTAGAACCCTGGAGAAAGAAAGAAAAAATATTGCTTGAGTTTATTATGTCATAGGTGATTCATAACAGTAACAATGATAATAATAAAATTTGTTGCGTTGTTGTTAAATGGGTATTTTAAATTTTTTGTTTGTTTGTTTTTGACACGGAGTCTCGCTCTGTCTCCAGGCTGGAGTGCAATGGCACAATCTCAGCTCACTGCAACCTCCGCCTCCTGGGTTCAAGCGATTCTTCCACCTTAGCCTCCCAAGTAGCTGGGACCACAGGCGCGTGCCACCACACCCGGCTAATTTTTTTGTATTTTTAGTAGAGACGGGGTTTCACCGTGTTGGCCAGGATGGTCTCGCTCTCTTGACCTCGTGATCTGCCGGCCTCAGGCTCCCAAAGTGCTGGGATTACAGGTGTGAGCCACCACCCTGGGCCAAATTTTGTTTTTAATAGTTCCTAATTATTAAGCACCTACTCTGTGCCAAACACTATGTATGTTAGCTTTCCACAAGCCGCCTTTAACTGAACTGTCACGAAATGGACTAAAGTGAGAATTGTCGTTTCTTCCTCTTATAGATTAGGAAACTGAGACGCAGAGAGAAAAAATATTTGTCTGTGATCAAATACCTAATAGGTAAAAGATCTAGAGTTGGAAACAAATTCCCCCCATGGCTAAGTCCTGTAGCATTCCACCCACAACTCCTGCTAACCTAACTCTTACAAGCCTGGATTTGGAGAAATTTAGCTGGGTCTCTCAGCCTGACACTTGATGTAGCACTTTTAAAACATGCCATGAATTCTTTTTTTTTTTTTTTTTTTTTTGAGACAGAGTCTCACTCTGTCACCAGGCTGGAGTGAAGTGGCATTATCTTGGCTCACTACAACCCCCACCTCCCAAGTTCAAATGATTCTCCAGCCTCAGCCTCCTGAGTAGCTGGGACTACAGGCACGTGCTACCATGCCCAACTAATTTTTGTATTTTTAGTGGAACGGGGTTTCACCATGTTGATCAGGATGGTCTTGATCTCTTGACCTTGTGATCCACCAGCTCCAGCCTCCCAAAGGGCTGGGATTACAGGCTTGAGCCACCGTGCTTGGCCAGCCATGAATTCTTTATCACTGCTCTCCAGTGGTGGGGTCTATCTCTCCAACACTTGAGTCTGAATGAGTTTGTATCTGCTTCCACCAATAGAGGTTAGAATAGTGGAAATGATATAGTCACATAGTGTGACTTCAGAGACTGGACTTCAAAAAAGCCACTTCACTTCTGCCTTGTTCACTGGAATACTCACTTTTTAAACACTGGGCTGCCATGTAATAAGTCTGACTGCTTCAAGACCACCATGCTGTGAGGAAGCCCAAGCTACACTGAGAGGCCAGTGAGTGGAGGTGCTCAGACCAATAATCCCAGCCGAGCCCAGGCTTCAGGTCACCCTGGCCCCAAACCTGTAAGTGAAGAAACCTGCAGATGATTCCACCTCCCTGCTGTTTGACTGTTTCCAGATGAAGCCTCAACATTGTGGAACAGAGAGATCTCTTCTTGACCAAGTCCTGACCAAACTGCAATCTCATGCACACCATGAATGTTGGGTTTGGCATACCACAATGGATAACCAGAATACTTAGTGGCTTTGGGCAAGTCCTGAAATGTCTAGGCTCTCAATAACTGTTTTATTGAGTGAATGAATGATATATACAAATCTCAGTCCTGCTCTCTACAAGTATGTAAAAACACAGATTGCCTGACATTGTCTAAATGGAAAGCTATCTTGAGGAAACTGCTTGAGAGAAATAATTTATTGTGATTCATAACATTTTCAAGGCAGAAAGAGCTGGAATGGAGCCACCAAACCTTTCTTTGAGGGTTCAGCCAATGGTGAGATGAGAATGTCCCTCAGAAACTCACTTGTGCTGTCTAATTTGGATTCCTGAGTTGAGGTGAACACCTGGAGCTGAATGCCCTCTGTAGAGTACAGGAGGCGCTGAGTTTCCCGGCCAAGTCTATCCCCTGTTGGAGACAGCAATTTGGTGTCTGGCAAAGAGAGGGCACGTTGTATAGCAAATGCACAAATACATTTCACCACATAATTAGAATCATAACTGAAAGCTAATAAGCTGACATCCTGCTTTGCAAGTCAATGCTCTATGCATCAAACTGGTATAGGTAAACTTGGGAGGGCCTACTGTGTCCACTAAGTTCCACGAGCAGAAGAGAAGAAAACCAGGACAAGACCCACAAGAATTGCTGTTACCCAGCTGCCTACTGACAAGGGTTGCATTTTACTCGGGTTTTTTGTGCTGATAAAAATAGTGAACTTTTTATTGAGTGTCAAATCTGTTGCTATTCCCTTTTGAAGAAAACAAAGGCCCAGAGAAAACCTGCCCAAACTCATTTTCTACTAAGTGGTAGGGACAACATGGGAGCCTACCTCTCTCTGTGGTCTCTTGACCTGCAGCACCGCCCCTCACCTTCTGCCTGAGGAATGGCTCCGGCTTTTCCTTGGTAAAGACTGGCAGAACCTAGGCTGGTGAACAGGTGTCACCGTCTTCAGCCAGCTCTGACCAATGAAGGGAGACAGCCTTCAAAGAGATTCTGTGAAAGATTCTATCATCAAGAAGCAGTGGTTTGTGGGTGCTATTCGGAGACTGGGGGCAAAATTTCCACTTCACTGGCCACCTCCTCCAAATTGCTCATTCTGGACCTGGCTACTAGAAAGGGGTGGCTTTCAAGCAGTGCAATCAGAGGAAGCCAGATTGCAATAGAGTGAGGAGTAAATGGAAACACAAAACATTAAAAACTCTAGAGGGTTCGCTGTGAAAAGAAGAACAAAAATGGTGTCATAGGTGGAGTGAACATGGAGTGAACAAAGTGGTTTCAGTGGTCAATTCTTTGATAGGAGAGACCTGGGTATCCTGAAAAACGGGAAACACCAGCTCTTAGAGGTGTTTCTGTGGCTTAGGGATTCATCTCAAACTACCCAGGGCCGAGAAAGAGAGGGTCATTTTCATGAGAAGAGACGTATTGACAGTAATCTTGAATTAAATCCCGTTCCAGTGTATTTGTGGCATATTTGAGCCACGGTGTGTGGAGTAGGGTCTATTGCCATGAAATATCAAGAAAAGGACCAAAGAAACACTGCTAGAAGAGAATCATGAGCACAGACTTCGTTTTTCCATGTCAGGAGCACTGATGCCCAGTAGAGAAGCAGGCAAGTTAACGTCAAGTGAATGCCTAGCCTGCGTGCAGGCACAGCAGTGGCATTGTGTCCAGGGATGGCATGCCTTGGAAGCCGCCTGCAGACTGGCATGGTAGGAGAGAAGCAACTAGGGAGGGTGTGAGGCAGGAGGCTGGAATGGTGAGCTGGAGCCAAGCTGAGGGTTTCAAGTGGGGGTACCGAGGCCAGGCCCAGGCCCAGTGGGTGCAGCTACATAAATGAAAGCTTTGGGGAGGGAAGACCCTCACCAAACAAAAGGAAGGAAATCAGCAGAGGTGTGACCAGCTTTCCAACAGGAGGGAATTTACCAACAGGAGGGTCATCAGCTGTCTGTCATCTTGTCTGAGGGCAGACAGAGCAAATGGAAATGTTTCAACCACTGTTTATGTTCGCAGAATTTAGATACTGTTCAAAATAAATTAATACCTTGTAAGAGGAATAAAAAATAAGAAATGGCAAAAGAATGCTATAGACCGCCCCCATTTGACAAGTAATGTTATCTACATATTATCCCATGAGGGTTTAGGTGAGGAAATGACTGCCTTGTGGAAAGTATAGTGATTATGTGAGTCTCATTTGAAAATGAGAGATTATTAAACCAGAGGCTCTCTTACCTGTGGTTCTGGGCAGAGAACAGAGGTGAGGACTACACTGTTTTCAGAAGTCCCATCCCCATCTGCCACAGCCTCTGACTCTGAAGCCACTATGTACTTTTGTTTACATTCACAGTAGGCACACAGATTTTTCTAGGTAGAACTCCTTTTTTGGAGGTGGGGAGGGTCAACACAAAAGGTTCAACATAAATATATGCCCTATGACCTTTCCCGTCTAATGTGGATCACAGAAAACCATATCAGTGACATCTACTCTCTGGGCATATGATTTGGGATTCTTTGTTAACAGGTGCACAAAGGGCACTGGCTATTATATTTCCTGCAAAGAGAGTGCAGTAATCTGGTGTGGGTAGTACAGTCAAAGAAACAGACTCAGCTAGGAAAAGAACAAGGGTAGGTCTGAAGATCCAGAGAGCAGGAGATACATGACCTTGTCATTTGGGTGAATCAATACCAGTCACTTTTGTCTCTTCCTGGCTCACTGAGATTAAGATTCAAACTCACAACAGAGAGAGAATCTGATTGGCTCAGATCAGGTCACATATTTACACATGGAGCAAGGGGCAAGGAACAGTCCAACAAGACCGACTATAGTGGGTGGAGGCTGTTCTCTGTTCTTCCAGAAGGAAATGGGGTACTGTTCCAGAGAGAAGGAGAGAGTGACTAACTGCCACTATACAGACTAAAAGCTGCCTTCATAGCACAAGTTCCAAGTGAGGCTTCTGAGCCCATGTCTCAAAGGCTGTCAGTTTCCATGAAATTACATTATAGTCGAGAGAAAGCTCAGGTGTTTGCTTCATGTTGCAATTAAAAATTTTATTTGTTAATTTCTTCTACAAGTGTTTATAGAGAACCTACACCGTTCCTAGCACAGAAACCTAAGTTCAGAAAAGATACCAGAAACACATTCCCCAAAGATTCTATGTTAAAACAATGAAAATCATGAAAGCCCCTGGCTGTAAAACAGAGAACCAGAAAACCTTTTCTGAGATTGTGACCGTGGGGAGAGAGAGGGACCACTGAAGTTGGACCACACTCCCCACGATATCGCTGTCAAAGTTATCCAGGGCACTCGTTACCCTGAGGGTAAGAAATTAAACCCTAATTTCATCTCTCAGTTTTGGGACTCTGTGCATCTCTACCTTAATATTGCAAAATCTATATTTGGATGTTAAAAAAAAACTAGGTTGGATGGGGAAAATAGGCAAGATATAAAATAGTTACTAATTTTAACACATTTTTTATAATGAAGGCGCTGCTTTGAAAATCTTCTGTTTCCACATATGTGGATGATTTAACTTGACTTATTAACTTTAGTAGAACTGAAAGATGTTTTTACTTCTGACAACTCTTATGTTCTGAGCATTACACAGCTCGGCCCACAGCTGTTACTGCATGACCACAGAAGGAGCTGCCATGAATGGATTTATTTCTAAAGTTCTGGAAGGTGTGCAAGGCGATTTGCAGATGCCTCTCTCTAGAACTTCTCATGAGGGCCAGATTGCCTATCGAGACATCCCACCCCTTGCAGCAGAGCAAGGCTCTGCTTCAGTGCATAGTCTTTGACATGGAAATATAAAAGCATGACACTATGCTGGCCACTCTGGATTACATGTCAAGACTTTCTGAAAGTATCAATAGAGTCCCCCGAAGCCCCAGCAGAGTCTACCATTGCCTGAGGGGCTACAACCAAATTACACTGGTGCTCAGATAGCAAGAATGAGAAAAATATAAAAAGAATTAATTCCCAAAATGAACTTTTGATCATCATTTGGATTTCTGTTCCCAAACTCTCCACAGGAGAGGATAATCGAAGAAAATCATGCGGTCTCATGTCTTGTCACGAGTCCACCAAAACCACCTCAAGCATTTTCCCGATAACAGTTTACAGAGTCAGGAATGCCGTGGGTTTGATTGACACCAGTATTCCTTTGCAGCCAGATCCTGCCAAGCTGAGATATTCTGCTAGAGCCTGCAAGTTCTGTCAGAAACTCCTGACCCTGAGGAAACCTGCCTAACTCCAAAGTCAAGGAGTGCCCTTGTTGCCTGCTGTCCCACATCCACCCTGGCTCTCCAGCAAGGTACCCACAGATCAACACAAAACACTCCCTTGGAAATTTCCCTGTTGGCAATGAGGTGGATGGGGGCCAGCATATCCATAGCCACACCAAACTTTGGGATGGCTGCAGCAGGCTTCCAGCAGAGCACCCTCCACAGAATCCTAGAATTTGGAAGAACAGGACATCCCAGACCCCCCGGAGGTTCACTGTCCTTATGCAAAGCAGATGGCTCTGCCTCAACAGCTCAGAATTGGCAACTCAGGGCCCCAAGGGCAGGAACTCTGTGTCTAGGATGAGGCCATAGAGTCGCCTCTCAAATGCCAGGTAAAGAATTAACAAACTAATGAATTAATGCAAAAGTAAGTAAATGAACAGATAAATGAATGATGGACCAGGCAGCCAGTTTTCTCTCCAGACAGAGTTTCTGACTCTGGCATGGAAATAGATTTCTCTGGAGCTTCTTCCTGGTACTTTATTCTAACCCCCGAGACTGTTATCCATGTCACAACTATTCACATGTGACGCGGCCCTGCTTTCTGCGGCTGGGAGTTAAGAAGGAAGGGAGGGAGAGAGGGAGGGAATTTTACCCTCAGAAATCAAAGTGATCTTCCAGTTGTCACAGGAGAATTTAGAATCTAAAGATCAAACACTGGAACTCAAAGAAGTGTGTAGAATTGCACAAACTCAGCTACTTCCCTCTAGTTAATATTTTTGTTATCCCTACCTCCTCAAGATGATTATCTATAAAAACCCATGAAAAGGAAAGGGATCTGTGGGTTTGTTGCCACTGTAGCAAGCAAGAAAGAACAGGCAATGAAAAACTTTGGGGACATCTAACAAGATTCTTCCAATGAGTCTTCTAAGGTCTCATGTAGAATGGGGATTGAGGGGTCTCAAACTCCAATGCTTGCCAGGGCAGGGTGGGTAAGCTTCCAGAACAGTGAAAATTATCACAGGAGGAGGCATGCCTCATCCACACAGGGCAGACTACTTCCTGGCTCTGGGGACTTAGCAGGCTAGACATGCAGGCAATTAGGGTAAATCTACAATTTTGAAAAGATATCAATGAATTCAAGTTTTAAAGACTCATTGAGTGAGTCTTGAGATTAGGAAGCCAAGAGAAAGCTTGTGGGTCCAAACTGAATCTCAGATTCAACAGCTTTAGAGGAGACACGCAAACCGCATGACCTGAGGGAACCAGCTGGGAGCAAGAGATGCAGCCAGCGGGAAGGTATGTTGGCGTTCAGTGTCAGGAAGCTCTTCCAACCCATCAAGCTGGCCCCTCAGAAGGCCTCTGATCCCTGGAGGGCTCCAAGCTGAAGATGGACAACCAATTGATTGGGAGCTTGCAGGTGGGCTTATAAATAAACTGTAAAATCTCTTCTGATATGAGCGAAATTTTTCCTGAGTTCTTATGTGTGAGACACTATTCTAAGAGCACATAACTATAACATTTTAATTCTATAATTAACCGGAGTGAAATTTGTCACCAGTTCCCAAAGAAACTTCTTCTCACTTGCTCTAAAGGGAGTAAAGGCTAAGATTTACTGATGTGTTCAGACAACTGAAAGACCAGGGGACTTTACCTAAGAGGGAGGAAGAGGCATGGGAGTGACAGCGCAGTTGGGTGGCACCTGGCCTGTTGAGTTTGGAACTAATCCTAAGAGTCAATATATGTTCCACAAGGGTGTAAATCAAGGGTGAGTTCGGCTCAGATGTGCATTCAGGAAGATCTCTTTGACTAGAGATGTGGTCAGGAGACTATGCTGCAATGAGACCGGAGGACTGAGAAAGCAGGAGGTTTTTTGTTTGTTTGTTTGTTTGTTTGTTTTTGAGATGGAGTCTCGCTCTATTGCCCAGGCTGGAGTGCAGTGGTGCAATCTCGGCTCACTGAAACTTCTGCCTCCCAGGTTCAAGCAATTCTCCCGCCACAGCCTCCTGAGTGGCTTGGACTACTGGTGTAAGCCACCATGCCAGGCTAATTTTTGTATTTTTAGTAGAGACAGGGTTTCACCAGGTTGGCCAGGCTGGTCTCGAACTCCTGACCTCGTGATCCTCCCACCTCAGCCTCCCAAAGTGCTGGGATTACAGGTGTGAGCCACCGTGCCCAGCTGGAGTTTTATGTCTCTCCGTGGAGCCTTGCCTACACACGACAAGCAGAATTAAATGTGGCACAATACAATAAAAAAGAGCCAGTTTGACTCCATGTATTTCCACTCTGAGACCACTCCCACGTCACCTCTCTTCTTCATGGAGCAGCCCCCTACTGCTCTACCCCCTTCCAGCCTGAACATTCTGAATGTCCACTCTTCACCCAGCAGCTAGAGAGACATTGAAAATACACATCAGGTCATGCTTCCCTCTGTTCAAAACCTTCCAAGGCCTTCCTGTGACCAGGACCTCACCAAGGTCTCCAGAGACCCTTCCCTGCCTCCAGGGACCCCCGGTGTTCCTCTAACACTCTGCATCCATTTCTGCCTCGAGTCCTTGAGTTCAGGGCCCAGTCTGCACCTAAGAATCTGTGTGACTTCCCTCTCTCATTTTTCTTAGAGCTCTCCTCCACTCTCAGTTTTCCAGAGAAGCCCACCCTGACCAACCCTACCTAAAACCATGTACCCCCACACCTCTCCTCCTTCACAGTCCTTCTCACGTCTAACATTGTATGCAGCTCTTTCTTTATGACATGTTCTCCTTAACTGTGAGAATGTACACCCCTTAAGAGCTAGGACTTTATTTACCAAACATTCCTACCACCAGGGACTGTGCAGGTCATACTAGGTGCTCAGTGAATGATTTATTGAGCAAATGATTTCAACGGGACTAATACTTGCCTTTAGGTCTTATTAACTCAATTATTTAATTATAGTATTAAATAAGAGCAGAAAAGCCTTAAAAACTTAAGAAGCAGGAACTGTGATTCTTTCTATTCTTTTTCAATTAAGAAATCTACACACTAAAGAGTGTCTAATGTATACATACAGTTTAATTAAATGCTAATAAAATAAGTAGGTACAACTTTCCAAACAAAAATGTAACAGACACACTCAGTATCTCAACCCAACAACTTATCTTCTGTTTTCCCCGAAGAGGTATACAGTACTCTAAATTTTGTGTTGCCATTCCCTGTGTTTTTTTTCCCCATAGTTTTGCCAGCTGGATTTATATCCCCAAAGAGTAGACCATTTGTTTTGCTTTTTTAAAAACTTTACTTAAATGAAACCAGTTCCTTCTTTTAATTGAATTTCTCATGTTGAACTGGGGTGCTGGAGTTCATTTCCCCATACTGCTATGCTGTATTCCATTGTACGAATACACCTCAATTGCTTATCTATTCCATATTGATGGACAATCTTACTCATACTTCCTAATAAGCATGAGAGCTTCTCTTCCTAAATATTACCATTGTCTATGGCAAAATGATATGAAATACGTCAGGAGGCATTGCTTTGCAGCTACACAATTCACTATAGGGGTTACTTCAATTTGAATTAATTAAAATTGAATGAAATTTAAAATTCACTTCCTCGGTAACACTTGCCACATTTCAAGTGCTCAGCAGCCATATGCGTAGCGTATTGGTGGCTACCGTATTGGACCGCACAGAGAGAGATTTCTTCACAGAAAGTGCCATGGACAGAGCAGGTTGAGAACATAATAAGTTGAAATGGAATTGCTGGGCTGTGAGGTATGCAAATATTCGACTTTGCTAGGAATACCAAGCTGTTTCCCAAATTTCTCATACCAGTGTACCAGCAGGACTGAAGCCCCTGATGCTCCATGAGAGATATTTGTAATTTTAATATGTCCAAGTATATCAATGTTATCCTCCAAGTTTGTCTCATGTTTTTCATCTTTTGCCTTATGTTTTATGTCTTGTTTCAGAAAACCTCCCCAAAGGTCATGAAGATATTCTCCTTCTGTGCATTTTATTGTTTTGCCCCGTATGTCTTAAATCCTCTTTGAATTGAATTTGCTATGCAGAGTGAGGTAGAGAGTTACATTTTTCCAGATAGATGCCCAAATTGCTAAATTTAAGATTTTCTGCATTGTTTCTCAATGCCTGCCCTGTCATAAAGCTGGTTTCCATATACACGTGAGTAAACTTCGGGGCTCTTTATTCTATTCCACTGGTCTCTTTGTCCATCGCTGCAGCAATGCCTTGTATTTTGTCACTTGGTGTTTCTGTCTATAAGATCAGATTTCCCCATTTTGTTTTCTTCTTCAGCAGCATGCTTGGTCCTTTCCATTTCTACATACTTTTTAAGAATCGATTTGTTGTTATCCTAAAAAGGAAATTCTCTTGGCATTTAGATCGGGAACTCATTGAATCTATATCTCAACCTGGAAAATTACATCTTGATAATATTTCGTCATCTTCCTCGGTGCTATGGTCTGAATGTTTGTCTCTCTCCCAAATTTGTATGTTAAAATCATAGCCCCCAGGTGATAGAGTTATGAGGCGAGGACTTCGGGAGGTAATTGGGTTATGAAAGTAGAGTCCTCACAATGGGGTTAGTGTACTTATAAAAGATGTCCCGGAGAGACCCTTTGCCCTTCTGCCCAGTGAGGACACAGCAACAATGCACATTTTATGAACCAGGAAGCAAGCCCTTTACGAGACACCAGATCTTCAGATAGTTTGGATTAGAACTTCCCAGCCTCCTGAATTGCAAGCAATAAACTTCTGTTACTTATAAATTACCCAGTTTACAATATGTTGTCATAGCAGCACAAATGGACTAAACACTCTCCAAGAACATATCTGCACTTAGGTTAATTTTGATTTCAATGAAGCTTTATAATTTCCTCCATTAAAAAGCTTATCTATACTGTATCAAACTGATTTCATGAAATTTCATAAATTGTTTTCTATACATATATTTTTTTTCTTACATTTCCTGAGAGCTTTTGCTGGTTTAAGGAAATGCAACTGATTTTGTAGGTAGGATTTGATTCTATAAGTCTTATTAATATAATTAATTCTCATAATCTATTTGTGGATTTTTAGGGTTTTCTGTACAGACTGTCATGCCATCTTCAAGTAATAACACATTATTTCCTCATTGACAATTTGAATATGTTCGTTTCTTTTCCTTTTTTATGAATAACATTCTCAGTGCAATGTTGCCACTATGGTCATCTCTTTGTTCCAAACTTAATATTTAACCACCAACTGATAATTGCTGCAGGGTTTTTTTCAGACATTCTTTACCATATTAAGAAAGGTTCCTATGATTCAAATTTGGTTATAAGACTTCTTATATTTTATGAATAGATGTGAAATTTTATTCGACGTATTACTGCATCGATTTAGGTTATCACAAGCTTTTCTATTTTATTTGATTAATAAATTTCATGGATTGATTTTTTCCCATGGAATACCAATCTTACTTTCCTGGCATAAACTCAACTTGTCATGATGTATTAAATGTCTTATAGGTTATTTGGGTCTATTTTACTAATATTTTGTTCAGCATTTTTGTATCTGTCTCCATGAGGCTGAGACTCAACTGTAGTTTTTCTTTTTTTTGTTGTTGTTCCTTATCCAGTTTGGTATCAAGGTGAGAACAGTTTTATAAAATTAGTTGGGGACTATTCCTTTATTTTCATTTTTCATAGAAGTCTGTGCAAGAGGGAATTATTGATTTATTAAATATTTGGTACAACTCCTCTTCAAATCATCTGGTTCTCCCACTCTCTTGTGAAAAGATTTTTAACCATTGATTTAATTTCCTTAGTGGTTTGAGAACCATTTCATCTTAAGTCAGTTATGATAAGTTATATTTTTCTCTGTGTTTTATTCATTTAATTGAGGACTTCAAAATTTATCAGCATGCATGTATAATTCATAATATCCTTATCAATTTAATCTCTGCACCATCTTTTTATTTCTAAAATCATTTGTTTGTGTCTTAATTCTCTATTTTTCTTAATTAACTTTGAAAGAGTTTTGTCTGTTTTATTAATGTTCTCAGAGAATCGACCACTGGCTTGTTGGTTCTTTCTTATTGTATGTTTCTTTCCTATTTCATTAATTTATTGTCTTACTTGTTTTCTTCCCTCTAGTTTCCTTGAGTTTTATATGTTATTCTTTCTCTGTTTTCTTAATTAATTTCTCATTAATGTTGGCTTTTCCTTTTCTAACCTAAGTAGATTTCTATTTACTTCTTCAGCTTCATTCTGCATACCATGGTACACATATTTTTCATCAAAGTAGTTTTTCATTTTGTTTTTGTTTATTTTCTGTCCCATAAATTGTTTACAAGTATAATTTTTATATTCCAAATATGTTTATTTTTCTAGTTAAATTGTTGTTACTAATTTCTAAATGAATTGTAGTGTGATCAGCGATGGTGACCTGGAGGATGCAGTCCTGCCATTTGTTAGGCTGCTTTCGGGACGCACAGTGGCTCACAATCTGAGCTGCATGTTAAAACTACATTGTAGTTTTTAAACATTCCTGGTGACCAGACCATACCCGCTTCAAATTAAATCAGAACACCTGATATTACACACGTTTAAAATGTTCCGGGTGATTCTAACATGCAGCCAAATTTGAGAATCAGTGGTATGCATGTGGTTCATTTTCAAAACTGTTCATGCATGGCTTCAAAATAATAGTGCCTTCTTCCATTTGGGTACAAAGTGGTACCAAGTTCTAACAGGTCCATTAGATCTTACTTATCGATTGCATACATCTTTTGTTTTCTTCTTCAGTCAGTGATTGAGAGGAGCTTCTGTGAATTCATCAATTTCTTCCTGTAGTACTATCAAGGTTTTCTTTATATTTTAAGTTTTTGCTATTAGATACATGTTATATTTTATATCTAAAAATAGTATATCTAAAAATCATTGTATTATCCTTGAAGAAGCTTTTCCTCATATGAAGTAACAATCTCTAACAATTTCTCTCTGTCTCTCTCTCTCTCTCTCTTTAACATATGGGGGCTCACTATGTTACCCAGAATTACGGAGTGCACGGGCCATTTACAGACTTCGCAGATATGACAATAAAACACTACAGTCTTGAACTCCTGGCCAATCCTTCTGCCTCATCCTCTCAAGTTGCTGGGACCACAGGTAAGCACCTCCATGCCCAGACCTGAAGTTACTGTCTTCTAACTTCAGTAAGTCTGTTTTCTGTGATACTAATATAGCATATCAGCTCTTTCTGGGAAGAGATAATATTATTCTTTTATTCTTCATCTTCTGTTCTCTTATGTCAATTTTAAACATACGACTGTCTAATTCTTATCAAACCTCTACTAAGCCTGAATGTCAGTTTAGTATCCATTTCTACATGTATACTAAAATAAAACTAATTTGCCTTTAAAAGTACATTCTAGAAGTCAGATTCTTACCTAATATGAGTTAAATTATTCCAGTCAAAATTATAGTATGATATTCAATGTGAGATTTCCAAAACACATGGTTTCAATAAGCCATGTCCCCCCATTAAAGGACCAGGAAATCATCATTACATTATGAAATAGTATGTTTGACTCTCCATCGCAAATTTGTAAAATCATGAAGGTTCTTATTCAACTGCAAAGCCATTAAACCTTTCAAAACAGCCACATTTGGATAGGCATATAAAAATTAATGTAAATATAATTCTCAACGATTGGAGGAGCAAAGCATGATATTGACTCTTTCCTGGAGGCAGCTTCTCTGCACGGGGTTAACAGCCTTTCAGGGGTCCTGGTCCGCATTTGTCCATCTCCTTGAGCCTGGAGGAAACTCTGCTGGTTTTGCATGGGCTTTATATCAGCTGCTGGGAAAGTCAGTGCTGGAATTATCTTCAAGGATACAATTAGTGTGCTAGCAGGCAAGACTGTGTTTAAGAAGTCAGAGTTCAGACAATTCCAAACTTTAAAACGGTTTTACATGCCATCATGCAAATGCTTCATTTTTTTTTAACGATTAATAAATTGTTTTCAAGGCACCTGTTGCCAATACCTAATTTTCATTGAGCAGTTTTCTAGAGAACGTGGCCAAGTGTCAGTGTATAGTTCCTGCTTGATGTTGCGTATAATTTTTAGGATATTCTGAATGGCATGTGCTAATTATTTAGTACAATAGCTAATTTTATGGCACTCAAAGACTGTAACAGAAGGGCTGTAATTATTTATAATAGGAATGTCTCGTTTTTTGTTAAAACCAAAGTGTGGGAGGCAAAAAAGAAAATAAAGGATAATTTTACACTATCCTCGGAAGAATGAAATAGTTAATATTTTCAGGACTTTGTTACTAGTAACACTGGAAGACTAACCATATGTCCTAGACTTCAAAGGAAAACATTGTAGCTTAGCAAAATTCACAGCAGTTTCTAAAATACGTGTTTAGATTTTATTTCCCAAAGCAGATGAAAATCGTTTTTAAATTGTGTCTTGTGCCACAGTTTCCAGCATAAAATAGATCTTCTTAAGAAAGGGGGAGAAAAAGTTTTCCAGATTTTCATTAGCCAGAGAGTCTTATTCAAGGTTCATGGAAATAATGATAAAGCAATCTTGTTCCAAAGGTTGCCTATTGTGGTTGTGTGCAAGTCATGAAGTGTTTAGCTCACAGATGTAAGATTCTGTTCAATTCTCAAAATAGCCTTGTCAGAAGGGTAGAGAGGGAAACAGATCCAAAGTCCTTTGATAACAATACCAAGAGATTTGAAATACACCTTTTGAGCAAGAAGCTCCACTTTTAGGAACCTAAATCCCCCAAATAATCAGAGATGTGGTCTAGGATTCATAGATCAAACAAGAACCTCAACTTTTTTTATAATCATGAAAATGGGAAACCGTTTAAATACTGAGTGATGGCTTCTTAAATGATAAAACACCTGACCCAGGGCTCTCATCCTATCTTAAAATTATATTTTAATGACTGTGTACTGAGCATGGGAACTACTCATGATTTCATAAAGACTAAATGCAAAGACCAGGACAAAAAGTCAGTTTCACATTTGTAATAATTATATTATAGATGAACACAGCAGGAAAAAAAATGCTAAGAAGGAACCCATCAGAATGTTTAATTACGTTGGTGATGAGTTTACAGATAATTTTAATTTTTTTCCTTATGCTCTCCTGTATTATTTGCTAGCATTCTATAATAAATTTTCCCAGTTTTCAATAAGAAGAAGAAAGATATAATTTTAAGAATAAGCATTGAAGATTTATCTTGTGGTCAAAGGCAGGGAGCTGAGCTAGGCTTCCTGAATCTCCCCATGACTTGTTTTTTCCAGGATGACAGGGATCTGTGGACTCTTCCCACTTAGGAGTGCTGTAACTCAGGGCCCCTTTCTGTTCCTTGTCATTTTCATTCTCCTAACTCCTTGCTTACCTCCCACCATTGGCTCCTAATGTCAGCTCTTCATTTCTGGACTCTGACACTCCTTTCCTCACTCCCCCTTTTTCCCTGGGCCGAAGTCCAATTCTGAACCTAATCCTGCCTGCTGGGGAACCCGGAGTCCAGGTGTCTTCAAGTCTCTGTTAGGACACAGGGGCATGTTGGGCAGCAGGCATGTGGAGGGCATACGCTGCACATCGCGGACCTCATCCACACCCTGCCTCACCAGCCAGTCATGTCCATACACCTTCATCCACAGTCGCCAGGGTCCATGCTTTTAGGTCTGACCTCAGCCACTCCTTACAGTGAAGATCAAGACATGAGAAGTGATCTAATTTGCCACAGGACTTCAGGTTGACCCATATCAAAAAAAAGAGAGAGATATGAATGGCAGCCACAGGGAGGACAGATGGAGTTCTGGTGTTTGTGCAATAGATTTGCTGATGGGTAGGTGCCCATCAAGTGCTGCTCCTGGGAACTGGAAATGAGAGTGAGGTCTCACGAGAAGGCAGCAGAAGGCGGAGGCTAGCCAATAGTGCTTGGGCCACCTCTTTGCTGTGGCCCTGAGCAAGCCACTAGCTTCTCTGGACCTCAGACTCATTATATGTAAAGCAGAGGTACTATATTCCCAGTCTGCCCTATGTTGTACTCAAGTAGCATTTATTGAGCACCTGCTGTGTACCAGAGATTTCTCTGGGTGCAGCACATAGGACAGCACCGGGCTAAACAAGTAATGGCCCTGTGCTCACAGAGCTGATGCTGTCGAGGAGAAGAGTGACAGTGAGCATACAGATGGACACACAGAGCACACAGAGGTGTGTCCCAGGAAGTGACCGGTGCTACGAATTAAAGCACAGCCAGGGAGAGACAATGGGGTGGGTGCCACCTCAGGGCATCAGGGAAGACCTCTCTGCAAAGGTGATGCTGAGCAAAGATTCAAATTAAGCAGGAGATGAGCAGAGGGGTTCTCTACAGAGACTCTGCCAAAGCCAAGAGTAAAGACAAGGCTTGGGGATGAAGGAGCATGCCTGTGCCTTTGAAAAGCAGGGAGGAGGTCTGTGCAGCTGGACCGAGGGAGTGAGGGAAAAACAGGAAGGTGCAAGACCAGAAATGGCGGCAGTTTAGACTAGTTAGGGAGAATGCAGGAGGTGGTGGTGGGGAACGAAATAAGACGGGATAGATCTTGAAAGTAGAATAGCTCTGCTAATGAATTGGATCTGGCATGCAAGAGACAGCGAGGCACCAAGATATGTTGGGGGTACAATTAAACTGTGCATGACAAAGCAATTTACAAATTGTCAAGCACCAAACAGGAGTATGAGCACCAAGCAAAGCGCCTCATACACAGGAAACACTCAGGGAAGTTTCACCGAATGATCAGTAGTGTCCCCTGAGTCACTAGGCTTGGGAGCTGATGTTTCAAATCTGTGCAGGAGTTGCCTGAACAACTTGTGATGCTGTTGTCTCAACCACAATGATGCTCGTGTTTTATAGAAAGGATATGGAGGTCCGGAAGTTGAAAGCTCACCCCAGTAGCAGAGCCAGGATTTAACCCTTTCTGCCAAAAAAAAAGGGTGGATAATGTGATCAGTTTAAAGTGGTGCAACAGAAAGCAGGTGCAGTTTCTTTTCATATTAAAAACTAAATCATTCCTAAACGAACTTTTCTTCTCCCTTCTCTATGACCTCTTTCCTTCCTCTTATTTAGTTAGGAAAAATGACGCTGCAGCTGGTACAAAAATCCCTGCCACTAGCATCTAGATTTCATTTTCCCTATCTACCCCACAAATCACAATCCATTTGCCTGCAAAAATCACCCTGAAGACTCCAATTTTCTCTCTTGTTTATTCCTTCCCATGTTCTAAGTTTGCATTACTTATTGCTAATAAAAATGGTTAAACCATTCAGTTGACTTTTATTATCAATTGGCATTTATTATGAATAAGCCTTCAGTTATTATGTTATTTAAAAAGCATATGGCAATGTGCTTCTGAAAAACAGCTCTACAGAATAGTTTATTAGTACATTAATTATATGACTTTTGAACCCCAAAACAAATGCAATGATAATGTGAAATATGTCAGCCTGGTTTGCCAAATGCAGAAGCCTGTGATGTTTCCCTATCGTATGTGCCAATAATATAAATTTGTTTTGTTAGGCAGGCATCTAAACTAGCAAATTCACTTCCAAATAGCCTTAATATTTATTGTAATGCCAAAGTAATGTCAACATTATTTACAGATTATGAAAAATAATTTAAGGCTTGAGCAAACTTGCTGTTGGACTATAACAAGTTTCCTCATCACAGAAATATTTATTGTGATGCAGTCGGCACACATACTACTGTTTCCGATAATAAGCAAATACGATTAAGTTTTAACTGTTTTAAGTCTTGTCAAAATATTTTTCGGTAGGACTGGAATCTTCTGATGTACTGTGTAACACTATTGATTATATTGTGTAGTTGGTATAACCTCACCTTTTGTATCCGAAATTTTACGGTAAATTGTTAGCTTTCCGGAAGAGCAAATAAATCATTAGACTAAATATAGGTTGTCAGTTCAGTGCTTCACACAACCTTAAAAATCAGCCGTCTTTTCTGCGTGCTTTTTGTAGAACTACTACTTTATTTAGCAACATATTAAAATAAAGACTTTTTGATTGGCTCAGTAGGAAACAAAGGAAGAGAACGCTAGAGAGAAAACGTATTAAAACATTTAAAACACGTTCTTTAAAGTACACGATACTTTATGTTAAAATTTTAAATGACCTCTGTTTAAATATGTTGGCCTTTGAATGGAAGTTTCAGTACAGGGAAGATGTTCCCTTAAAAACACCCAATGTGGCCTAGAAAAGAACACCAGCGGGCTTATTTCCAAGGCGGTTTGAAAGACTATCTTCCCAACACTGAAGCAATCTGCCAGTGTCAGCCACACGTAAGACTATTTTGTTTCCAGCGAGGTGTTTTGCGATGAATTGCTCAAGTCCACAGGTCTGGTATCTTTTCTTCCTTCCTTTGACTTTACCGTAATTATTTTCATGTTTGTTTGTTTTGCTTTTTCAAACCTCCAGAGTCACATTCCTTAGCATATAGTTTTCATTTGGTTCAATTCTTAAGACAGTCCAACCTGTTCAATTTTAAAGATGTCTTAATTAGTCTAATCCTGATTGGGCTCCTTCCAAAGCTCCTGTTGGCAGAGTCCGATTTCAATTAGCATTCCATTTTCATACTGCAAATGCCCTTGTTCAGACTTAAAAAAAAATGTGCTATTTTGGACGCCACCTCTCTTCAGCATTATTCTGCCTCAGAAATCATACTGCTCCCAAAATATTTCGAGACACCAGGCACACAGGAGAGTTCTGGCAATTACTCTTCTCTGAAAATTTCAAGAAATGTAATTCCGGCCAGGCTCGGTGCCTCATGCCTGTAATTACAGCACTTTGGGAGGCCGAGGTGAGTGGATCACCTGAGGCCAGGAGTTCAAGACCAGCCTGGCCAACATGGTGAAAGCCAGTTTCTACTAAAAATATATATTAAAAAAATAGCAGGGCATCATGGTGGGCACATGTAATTTCAGCTACTCAGGAGGCTGAGGCAGGAGAATCACTTGAACTCAGGAGGCAGAGGTTGCAGTGAGCCAAGTTTGTGCCATTGCAGGCGAGCCTGGGCAACAAGAGTGAAACTCTGTCTCAAAGAAAAAAAAAGTAAAAGAAATATAATTCCATTGATCAGCATCACACTGGCCATGAACGAGCTTTAAAAGGACAAAGTGCACATATTCTTCCAAAATCAAGCATCAGATCCTTTCTTTAGTTGATGTCAGAGAGTTTAAACCAGGGAGATGGTGGCACGAATCTGGTCTAGATTACTGAACGGCTCAAGTATTGGTATTAGGGGCCTTCAGACTCACAGATGCTTCCAGTTCCCCATTAACCCTGTGAGGTAGGTGTTACTTGTTCCCATTTTATGGATGAAAATATCTAGAATTTAGAGTGCTTAACTGACTTGTCCAAAACTTAAGAGCTAATCAGAAGCACGTGGGATGTTCTTCTACTTGACCATGCCGATGTGACAATGTTAAAAGAAAAAAAAATCAAAAAGGTAACATAGAAATTCAATAGAGCTATATTCACTCACCAATAGCTGGAGGATGAGATGCTGAATGTAAGCAAATGCTTTGGAGAAATTTGGCTGTTGGGGTCAATGCCAAAACTATCTCCCCTGTGGCCACCGTCTGTCTCTGTTCTTGAGTCAGGTGGCCTGAGTTGGAGTTCTCACCCCATGACCCTGGACAAAGGTACCTAACCTGTCTAGACGTCAGTGAATTCCTTAGTAATATGAGGAAAAACACTTTTCTCAGAGTTGCTCTTAGGATTCAGTGAGATAAAGGATAATGTAGAGTGCTTCACACACTTAGCGAACAGCATGGACTCTTGAACAAACAGCTGTGGGTCATTGTTTCTTAACCACAGCACTAAGGACAATCTGGGCTGGATCATTCCTTGCATGGGGGGACTTTCCTATGCATTGTAGGATGTTTAGACATACCCTTGGCCTTTGCCCACTTGTCAGTAGCACCTTCTCCAGTTGTGACAATCAGATGTCTCCAGGCACTGCCAAATATCTTCCAAGTGACAAAACAAATACCACCAAGGTGCCCCCAGGCTATCCTGTCCAGTTTGGTAGCCCAAAGCTACCTATGGCTATTGAGCACTTGAAATATGGTGAAAACCATGCATCAAAGTAATAGTCTGGATATATATTGGGTTACATAAAATATATCATTAAAATGAATGTATTGTTTCTTTTGAACTTTGGCTTCTAGAAATCTAAAAGCTACACATGTGGTTTGCATTAGACTTCTGTTGGATGGTCCTGTGCTACAGACTTCTATCTCACCTCTAGGAAGATCACTCCAGATGGCTGTCTCTACCCTGGATGCTCATTTCTACTTGGCTATCAGACATCTGCAGTGATCTGACAGCTGATGGTCAGGGCAAGCAGCCCAGCCACAAGCCTCATCATCTCTCCTCCATCCCAGTTCAGCAAATACAGCCGTCTCCATCCTCCAGTGTGACCGAAGATTGGACATGTGATGTCATCCTCAACTCATCTCTCCTACCCCTTACCCTCAGCCAAAACCCAACATCATATTTCCCAGTCCATTTCAGTGTTTCTAAATGTGAAAAAGACATAATCAAAACATTGCTTACAGGAGAGAGACTGGAAACAATGTAAATGCCGGTAACAGGGGACCGATGAGTAAATTATATTCCATCTCCACGAGATAACACCGTGCAGCTGTTAGAATCCCAGGTAAGATTTAATAGCATGAAAAATGTTTTGAACACACGTAGAGAAAGAAAGAGATTGGGACGCAGCACAAAAAGCATGATTTTACTTTTGTAATGAAAGTCTATCCCTTGATACTCACATACATGTATGCATGAAAAAGACTAGATATATTAACGGCAGTTTGTTGATGGTTGCTGAGAATCCAGGCGAATTTTAGTTTTTTTAGCTTTGTTTCGTTCCCAAGATTTCTAAAATGAGCACATATTGCTTCTACAATCAAATGAAAAGAAGTAGTGTATTGTATGTTGCTGTCTTCATTGCAGTAAAGTGCGATCCCTGTACCACTCATGATTCCTAAAATGAGCACGTATTGCTTCTACAATCAAATGAAAAGAAGTAGTGTATTGTATGTTGCTGTCTTCATTGCAGTAAAGTGCGATCCCTGTACCACTCATGGCATTGTTGTGTGAAAAGCACAGTGGTTGTGAAACTTGTTTGTAAATTGGGGGCGGATCCTGGCCACCTAGATATGGGCATCTCATGGTCTACAATGACTTTGTCACCAAGGGGACCCATTTGGCAATGCCAGAAAACACTTGGTTGTCACAACTAAAGATACAACTGGCATCTAGAAGGTAAAAGCCAGGGATGTGACCAAATGTCCTATGATGCACAGGGAGCTCCCCTAAGCAAAAAATGGCCCATCCCAGAGTGTCCATAGTGCTGAGGTTGAGAAGCAGAGCTAACATCTGTTCAAGGGGCCATGTTGGAGGCATGGGGACATCAGTGGAGATGTCTTCTGGCCAAGTAGAAATGAGGGCCCAGGGTTGAGATAGCCATCTAGAGTGAGTCTTCTTAGACGTAAGATGGAAGCCTGTAGTACACACAAGGAATTAAAAATGACTCCTGAGTGACAGGTCCCAATTATATTCTCTAAGAAGTGCCCCTGGCTGCATCTACCTGACACCAAACATCCAAATTAAAATAGAAATCTGATTCATTATCCAATTATTAACTCATACGAGGTAAAACAATTTGCTGGAAATAACATGGTCACCCAGAGGCAAGATAGTGAAGGGGAAGTAAACAAAAATTGCCTCCTCGCGCCAAGAGGTGATGTCTGGGTCGCCCGCGAGGCTGTGAGGGTAGAGCCATCTGCCAAGCGTGGCCCTGCTGGACCTGTTGTGTTGAGAGTCTACAGTTTTGAGCACGGTGTGTCTGGCGCCCTTCACAAGCACTACATTAACTTGAGTTCATTTGAAATTCATCATTGCCAAAGAGATACAAGACACTGGAGATTTAGTTTCCAGGATTTTAAATGTCAGGCATCCAAAATGTGCTGTGGAGACACAGCATCTGGAAGGCGATGTTTTTGAAATTTATCTACAAACAGGAACAGCTCTCTGAGCTAGGCTTTTTCAGAAAAAACAAAGCATCCTTCACAACACACGCATATCACCAGAACCTTGGTGGGACACTCCCTTCAAAACATAGAACTGTTCAAATTAAAAACGTAGCATTTGATTTTGGACTGTGCTGTGGTCTGAATGTATGGGTTGCTCCCAAAATTCATATGTTGAAACTTAATCCCCAATGCAGTAGTGCAGTCATTCCTCAGTATCTGTAGGATACGTTCCAGGACCCCCCAGGGATACAGAAATCCACAGATGTTCAAGTTCCTGTTATAAAATGGCATAGTATTTGCATATAACCTACACATATCTTCCTGTATACTTTAAATCATCTCTAGGTTTACCTAGTATAATGTAAATGCTATGTAAATAGTTGCATACTGTATTGTGTAGGAAAAGATGACAAGAAAATAATCTGTCCATGTTCAGTACAGATGTGATTTTTAAAAATATTTTCCATCTATTACAATCTTAGAATTCTGTGTTTGGTGGCATCCACCAATGAGGTACCCATGGATACAGAGTGTCCACTGCATTAAGAGGTGTGGCCTTTGGCAGGTAATTAAGTCGTGAGAGTCCTGCCCTTATAAAAGAGTCCTAAAGGAGTGTGTGAGCCCCTTACCCCTCACACCATGGGAAGCGACATGGAGAAAGCACCGTTTTTGAAGCAGAGTGGGTCTTCACCAGACACGGAATCTGCATGCACCTTGATTGTGGACTTCCCAGCCTCCAGAACTGTGAGCAATAAATACCTGTTATTTATAAATTACCCCCAGTCTAAGGTATTTTGTTTTAGTATCCAGAACAGACTAAGGCTAGCCCCTCTAAACTTTGAGACAAGCCAACATGGAACATAAGTACTCACTGAAAAAGGAATTCTTCTATGCTCGAGGAGCAATTAAATGTTGGGCTTCAGCCGCACTGGCCTCCCTGCTTTTCATCAGACACACCAGACACCCTCCGAACTCAGGGACTTTGTTCTGGCTATTCCTCCTAGCATGTTCCTCTCCCCAGGTATCCACTTGGCTCTTGCCCATAGCACTTTATTGCTTTGCTCCCCTCTCAATAAACTTTTACCTTACTCTTTCATGCCACAGCCTGGCCCTTCCTAGCACTCCTCACCCTAGCTCAGCATTCTCCACTCCCTTATCTTTCTGCGATATTCCTTTTTCTAACACATGACACAATTCTACAGTTATTATGCTTGTGGTTCATCGTCCGTCTCTCCCTCCTTGAAAAATATAAGGTTTATGAAGGCAGAGTTTGTTTTATTCACTGATGGATTATGAACAGTGCCTAGAACAATGCCAAGAAATTTACTGAACACTTCTGTTTTCAACATGACACTCAAAACTGTAAGAAGGAGATGGTGTGTCTGCCTTTGTGTATTTGGAAATTAAAACCTGAATGGGTAGGCCGAGTGTGGTATTTACAGGTCATGCCTGTAATGCCAGCACTTTGGGAAGCTTAGGCAGCTAGATCACTTGAGGTCAGGAGTTCGAGACCAGCCTGGCCAACACGGTGAAACCCCATCTCTACTAAAAATACAAAAAATTAGCTGGGCATGGTGGCATGTACCTGTAATCCCAGCTACTTGGGAGGCTGAGGCAGGAGAATCTCTTGAACCTGGGAGGCTGAGGGAGGTTGTGGTGAGCCAAGGTCACACCATTGCACTCCAGCCTGGACAGAGCAAAGCTGTGTTTAAAAAAAAAAAAACCTGAATGGACAAGTGAAACTGTCCAGGGTGCAAGTGTGCCACAGTGATGCTTAGACCAGCTTTAGCTGGCTTCTGTTGCTTGCAACCAACAGGCATCTGACCAATAGGACCCAGCTATCAGCACTGCTGAAATCTGAGAAGGGAGAAACACACATGTAGGCTTGACCCAAGTCTTCCTGGAGGAATTATGGATTCTCAGGCTATGAAGTAGCCTTGAAAAACAGCAGACTCTAGCTGAATGCCGGAAACCCCTCCCTGACTTCCCCACTTGATTAGCTCACAGGGTCTCCAGCACGCCTCTTCCCTTAAGATGTCTGGTGCCCAGAATGGAAACAGAATTTGTAGTGCAGTCTAACCACCACTAGCCTGGGGCTACACGATGTACCACCATTAATGCAGCCCCACTGGTAGCCTTGTGCCCCGCCCACCAGCACTGAGAACATCGGCCCAGAATGCTCAGAACACCTGAAAGGATTTGTGAAACACAGCAGACAGGTGAGACCATTTTCTTTGCAGAAAACACAGCAGAGCCAAGGTTGGGCATCAGGTTCCAGAAAGCCACAAAGTCTTCCGGCAGCAGCATTAGGAGGAGGTCAGAAGGCAAGGAAAATCGTAGAAATGTGAGATGGCAAGCTTTTGGTCTCACTGCCCCAGAGCAGCCTTCCTGGTCTTAGACCACTGGTTGCAGCCTTCTGAGCACGAGTTCCTCATTCATTACATGGGAATAATAATAGTGGCAACTTCATAGCTTCTCTAAGGTTTAGATGAGATACTACATGCAGAGCAGCAAGCTCAGGGTGAGCACCGCGTATGATTAGCTGCGACTATGATGATCGTGGAAGGAGGTCCTGAAGAAAGAAAGGCTAAGTTTTAGGAAAAATTATCAGACAAGTATAAAACAATTGATGAAGAGATGCCAGATGTAAAACCCCTGGGGCAGTCGAGCTGTGAGTCAATGAGAGCAGCCATGGATGGTGGAGGACATGAAGCCAAAAGGAGAGATGGCGTGAAGGAGTTGTGGAAGAGGAGGCAGAGGACAGAGTTGAAGAAGCAGCAACTCCAAGATTCCTTCCCTCTTGTCTGTTCCAAAAACCTATTAGTACCTTGTCATCTATTAGTACCTTGTCGCTGCAGTCGGCTGCCTTAAAAAGGTAAGCTGCATAAGAGAATGAAGCTGCCTTGTTTGTGGTCAGATTCCTCAGTGCACCAAAGCTGCCTGGAAACTAGCAGATGCTCCATAAATGTTGTTGAATGAGTTTCTGAATGGTTTTGAATGTATGTGTATTATACATATATGTATGTGCGTGTATGTATACATGAATGTACATATACATGCATGTAGTTATAAACAACATAAAACTATAAATTACCTATAGTTGACTAGTGTCTTCGTCAAGGTTCTCTAAAGGGACAGAACTAATAGGATACGCGTATACATAAAAGAGAGTTTATTAAGGAGAATTGACTCACACGATGGCAAGGTGAAGTCCCACAATAGGCCGTCTGCAAGCTGAAGACCGATGAAGCCAAAGTCCCAAAACCTCAAAAGTAAGGAAGCCAACAGTGCGGCTAACAGTCTATGGTCGAAGGCCCAAGATCCCCTGGCAAAGCACTGGTGTAAGTCCAAGAGTCCGAAAGCTGAAGAACTCAGAGTCTGATGTTCGAGGGCAGGAGGTATCCAGCACGGAGAAAGATGAAGACCAGAAGACTCAATAAATCTGCTGCTTCCCCCTTCTTCTGCCTGCTTTATTTTAGCTGTGCTGGCAGCTGATTAGATGGTGCCCACCCAGACTGAGGGTGGTCTGCCTCTCCCAGTCCACTGACTCAAATGTCAACCCTGTTTGGAAACACCTTCACAGACACACCCAGGAACAATACTTTGCATCCTTCAATCCAATCACATTGACACTCAATATTAACCATCACAACTAGTATACATAAAATTTTCAAAACTAGTGTATGTGTGTCTATATATGCCAAGAAGCTCTCTTCTTCAGTGATTGATAGTGCATGTTTCTGAGTTTCCTACTGGCCAAGGTGATAAAAGAAACTGACTGTATTACTGATTTTCATTGCCCCACCAACAGGCTTACAAGTTAACCTGGAAGAACAAATGTATATCTAGGGGCATGTATAATTTAGCTTTTCCTGTGAGAGACATTTGGGGAAAATGAACAATGTTATCAACAAGAGTTTCAAAAAATGCAAAAAATGTCTGTAAATTGATTTCTTTTGTATATCAATCTTCTATAAAAGGCATGGGTAAAAAATGAAATGAAAGCTCAACATAGACATACTTCCACACCCCCATCACGGTATTTTGGAAAATCATGAACTGGATGCATTTTCTTCTCTGCCACTAACTGGGATTTGGAGCTCCTGGTTGCAGGTCATTGCTCCATTTTGAAGGCCAACTGACAGCATCCATCATAGAAGAAGAGTTAAGGGGATTCCCACACCCAGTGCCTCCCATTCAATTTGGCTGGAGTCAACTTTTAATTGCTGGAGTGGGCAGCACTTCACATTGTACAAACAGGCAAGTTAGCCTATACTGATGCATTCAGGAGAAAATGTGCCCAGAGTTGAATTTAACAAACATTTGATAAAATCTGTCACTGACTTCTCATCACTTTGTAGATTCTGTCGTTGCCTCCTTCAATTTATGGTCAGTCAATAAACTGCCCATCTCTGATGAGGTAGCAGCAGGGTGCTCAGTGGGTGCTGGGGACTAGAAGTCGGGAGCAGAGCTGCCTTCAGCTTGCAAACAGACTAGGGTGGGGCTGGAGGGGCAGAACATAGGGAATAAGGATCACAGAAGAGGGGCTGGCAAAGCACCGGGTTCTTCTAGGAGCTGCAAAGATGCCGTCCAACTGTGAGCTGCCCAAACTGCTAGGATGCTGCTGTGAATATAAAGTCATCCCACCTGCAAGCTTACCCATCAGAGACAGTGTTTCCACAGGACAAAATGGTACTTTGTGCAGTATAATTAAAAGAAACTACAAGAAAGACTCCCCCCTCCTTGAAAATCAGAAACCCAGACAGCATAAATAACGACAAGGAGTGTCTTTCAGTCACCAGTGACAAGTAGAAAAGTTGTACTCCCAACAAAGGAGGTGCACAATGGTGAGCTCTTGCTGAATAGGGACCACGTCTGTCTAACTCTGCAGCACGCCAGACTGCCAAGTACCTGTGGGTGCTTAATAAATGCCTTTGAAGGATGATGAATGCCATCATTATTACATCTGCCATTATAGTTTTTAGTGAATGAACCTTCCTTATCAATCTTTATAACCACGATTTCAATAGTATGAATTCAGTCACCTCCCATACCAAGTGCTTTCTGAAAGTTTAGTTCTCAAACCTTGTCAAAAAACAATGCGTTTGATTTTTGCAATGTCACATGTCAGTATCAAAGCACATTTAACTTACATGCTATCTTCTCAAATGGTTGTGCCGTAATGTGGCTCATAAAGAATATAAAAGAATTATGTGCCAGTTTGCAGTCTATAGTAATACTTGAATTTTTCATGAGTTATTGAAGACTCCTTTCAAAATGCTATTTGACATTAGCAATATATGATTTCGAAAACAAAGATCCATTGTTTCTAGAAGTGGTTGCTTTAAAAGTAAATACTTGGATATTGCTTGTGAACAGCAATGATTTCCATTCTTTTCTTTTTTAAAACACAACCTAAATCAAGGTGGGCACAAAACCTAAAGACATACAGATGTATTTTTGTAAATACAGAACGGTGACTTCCTCAATTCTACTGGTCATTTGTAACCCGGGTTACTTCTGTAGCCTTGAATTGAATTTACCCTAAAGTTGAATGTAGGACCCTTCTCTATGCGTCCCAAATAATCTCTTTCTCCTCTGATACTATAGGAGCTATTATTTCTAACACTCATTTGACAAAATTTGAAAACTCTTGCCTCCCTCTCCCCCTCCCTTTTTCCTTCTCCTCTTCTTTCCCTCCCTTCCTTCTTTCCCCAAACAAGGAGGCTGCTGACTGTGTAAGCAGACATCAGGCTACAAGTTCAGCCATACGAATGGGAATAAAACAGCTCTGCTGGCAAAGAGTATGCAGTCGCACAGGGAAGACAGATCACTGCGACACAGTGAAATTCCACAGGAAGAGGGCCATCAGAGCAGGCTGAGCAGAGTCCCGGGGAACATGCAGAGGTGTCACGAGTTTGTGGAGGAGCTAGGGGAGAAGGTGCAGTTGAAGGAGGCCTTCGAGGATGCTAAACTATTTGGCAGGTGGATGAAGTGGAGGAAAGGCATTCTAGGCAGAGAGGAAAGTCTGCTTAAAGCTGTGGAGACAGAACAGTCACAGAAATGATCAAGAGGCCCAGCTGGGCTCCCGTGAGAAATGGGACCAAAGGTAAGATTTGGTCAGATGATGAAGGGCTTTGCATCCCATGCTAAAAGTCCAAATTTGACTTGGTGCATACCATACACTGCGTAGTTCATAGCAGGTGCTTTGCTTGGTACACACCCATACACTGGAGAGTTCATAATAGGTGCTTTGCTTGGTACACACTTATATACTGGATAGCTCATGGTAGGGGCTTTGCTTAGGACACACCCGTATACTGGATGGCTCATAGTAGGGGCTTTGCTTGTACATACTCACCCACGGTGTGGCTCATAGCAGCTGCTCACCATTCAAGACACTGGGGAGTCATCAAATAAAGTTTAACCTCACAGTGGCACAAATGAAGCAGATCCAGGCATTATAGGACTTGAAGCTTAAAGTCATTTGGGGGGCACTTTAAGAAAATGAATTTTAAAACATATGACCTGTGAACAGATGAAAGGGGTCCCATGCAAGTGAGTGGCCTTACAGCTTAGACTTCACTGGCTTCATTAACCTCTGGACATGGTTAATTCTGCACTGCAATAAGAAAAGCCAGGTGGGCATGAGTAGGGTGGATTAGGAAAGGGACCAGCTCACCATCTTGGAGCATAGATGTTTCTCTCTTGTATCATATAATGTGGCTTACATGTTTGTTTGTCACCCTGACTATGTGGTAAATGTTATGAAAGTGTTTATCTCCTACTTTTATCCTCTGCAAAAATCTAGCACAATGCTTTGCATTAAGTGCTGTACTAACGCTGGGCCATTGGTTAATTGTGATATTTGACATTGATATCTCCATTAACAAACTCTGCCTCTCTCGTTCTTGTTGAGAACATTAACTGAGCACCAGTTATGCGCCAAGCATTGGAAACAGCACCCATTATGCGTCAAGGAAAGGGAAATACAAAAGGCTTTCTCCCTGCTCTTCAGAAGCTCATAGCTCAAAAGAAACAATGTTGGAATCATACTGAATATTTACTGAGTACTTATTGCAAACTAAAGTGGACTGAATAACATATCTCATGTAATTCGAACAATTCCAGAGTCAGACAATATTATTATCCCAATTATACAAACGAGGTTACACATACAGCTGGTAAATGAGGGGGTATCAAAGCATGAAGCCAAGAAGTCTGACTGCAGAGTCCACATTCATAACCCCACACAATAGACCACCAGCATTTAACAGCAACATGAAACTATGGTTGTAGCAGAGGCAATAAGTTCTAGAACAGAAATAGGTACAAGGAGCACATCTGAGGAAGGGGCCAACCCCTGTGTGGTTGGGAAGGCTGCAAAGAGAAAAGTGCGAGCTGAGACTTAAAGAATCAACAAGACTTCACCAAGCAGGTGAAGAGGAGAAAAGAGTATTCCAGATAGAGGGAACGGCGCATTTAAAAAAACATGCTGAAAACCCATGGCCTGCAGTTTCAAGCTATGGCAAGGCCACCTGGACACGCCTTGGCTTGTATCTGTAAAGGAGAACAAGGACAGCACAGTGTACCACCTTCCTTTTTGGAGCAAATCCTCAAAGCTGTAATTAATCGCTCCAACTGCTGTAATAAGAAAGGGAACAGGATGGAAGCTTCCTTTGAGTATAATTCTTCAGGAGCCCAAATGAGGCTAACAAAAGAGAAATTAAACACAATGCTCTGTCATGGCACTTTGACATAAGCGTCAACTTAGAATTTCAAATAAAATTAGAAGATTCTTCTAATAATTATATAGGATGGCAAATAAGGTCCAGGGGCAAGCACATGTGGCAAGAAGTGACTAATCGTATTTTGCAAAAAGGCAACCGGAGCTGACCCTTCTCAGGATAATATTGCAGGGAAGTCAGAGAGGAGGAAAGGTTACCAGCAGTTAATGTTAAATAGTAATCCATTCACCATGCACCCCCCATAGCTCCTCCATATTCATAGGAAACCACCATCCATCCATATTCATTACCGTCCAAAGAGTTTAAAAGTAGCAAATGCAAGCTTGGAAGATTTCAATTCTAATAAAAGTGCTTCCGGTGATGAGCACCATGGGCTTCCCCCACCAACCTCAAAATTAAACTAAACTAATAAAGGAAAATGGCAGGCGGTGGGGCTGGGAGAAGCCTGTTTTTCTTTCTTTCTTTTCTTTTTTTTTTTTTTTTGAGATGGAATTTTGCTCTTGTTGCCCAGGCTGGAGTGCAATGGAGCGATCTCGACTCACTGCAACATCTGCCTCCCAAGTTCAAGCAATTCTCCTGCCTCAGCCTACCTAGTAGCTGGGATTACAGGCATGAGCCACCACCCCTGACTAATTTTGCATTTTTAGTAGAGACAGGATTTCACCATGTTGGTTAGGCTGGTTTTGAATTCCTGACCTCAGGTGATCTGCCCGCCTCGCCTCCCAAAGTGCTGGGATTACAGGTGTGAGCGACCCCTCTTGGGTACATGTTCTAGGTGGCAGGCATGTACCCAAGAGGCTCCAGATGCAGGCCTGGGTGTCTTTGGAAGCTCTTGGGGAACTGAGATTGGGACAAGTGCTTCCCACTCCACTAATGGGCTCAATACAGCTTCTGAGGCCTCGGACTTCCTTGCAGAAAGTAAATTTTTCGGCTGGGCATGGTAGCTCATGCCTGTAATCCCAGCACTTTGGGAGGCTGAAGCAGGCAGATCACTTGAGCTCAGGAGTTCAAGACCAACGTGACCAACATGGTGAAACCCTGTCTCTACTAAAAATACAAAAATTAGCCAGGCATGGTGATGCATGCCTGTAGTCCCAGCTACTAGGGAGGCTGAGGCAGGATGATCACTTGAACCCAGGAGGCAGAGGCCTCAGTGAGCTGAGATTGCGCCACCACACTCCAGCCTGGGTAACAGAGCAAGACTCTGAAAAAAAAAAAAAGAGAAAGAAAGGAAAGGAAAGGAAAGGAAAGGAAAGGAAAGGAAAAAGGAAAAAGGTAAAAGGAGGAAGGAGGAAGGAGGAAGGAAATTCTGCAAAGAACAATAAAGTTAAAACTCTTCCAGGAATAGAGTTGACTGTTGACTGTGAGCATCCCCTCTGCCAGGCACCAGCAGGTTTCAGTTTTTCATTTTTCATCTGATTTAGGCTAATGAATGAGATTCCTTCATCCTCACCCATTTATTGTACACTTATCTTCATAGCAGGCATCCCTGTTGATATCACCTACATTAGGGGACTTGGAGTTTGTCAAGGTGTTTACAAATACGTGACCATCTTGCATCCTTGAAACGACCCGCAGCCAAGCATGTGTATTTTGTGTATTGCGTATGTAAAAAACTGTATATTATTGTTTTTGGAGTTTTGTTTGTTTTTTTTTTCAATTTCACAGAAAAAGAAATTACACAAAAAGTCAAGGAAGCAGCCTAAAAAGTCACACTGTGGCTAGAGAACATCAATGCAGGATTTTTGACCCCAGGAAAGAGTGAGCTTCTAATAACAACAGGGAGAGGTTGAGGTTTGGGGGAAATCTTATGGAAGGACCAGAGGTAAAGTTTGAAGTAAAGACCCTTAATGCTCTGGCCACCCTACATTTTATCAGGATCTTAAGGGCCGTTGTACTGCTTGGCTATGTCTCCTGGTCTTGTGGGCAGGTGGTCGGCGCTGCTGAATAGTGCGAAGGGCAGGATCCTGGAATCACAGGAGGCCCTGCACAGTTCTGGAACTCCATACAGAGACGACGGCTTTATGATGCCCAGGGGTTGTGGGTGTATGCATATATATATATATATATATATATGCACGCGCACACACACACAGATACACAGAGCCATATCTAGGCATGGTGGAAGAGTGCACTGGGGACCCAGGACACCGACTTTTCTCTCCAAGAGTGTTTGTCAGAGCGAGGCAGCCAAGAGCTCGCCCCTGCCCCCAACCCACGCCTGGATCCAGACGAATGAGGGAGACCTTGATTCACTTTACCCCAAAATGAACCCCACTCCCAGTGCAGAGTGGGTGGAAAGGTAGGAAGCTGAGACAGCCGATGATTGCCCGTGGAGATAAGCAGAGGTGGTGGCACCAGCAGATCTTGATCTGGCGACCCGCTCCCTGGTCGTCTCCTCCGCGCGGCCAGGCGCATCCTCCAGCGCCCAGACCGCCGCGTCCCCAACCGCGTTCTCAACCGCGAGCGCTCGCCTGCGCCGGGCCGGGCGCCCGAGATTCGGGAGAGATTAGGGGCCCGCGAAGCAGAAGAGCAGATTCAGAAAGGAAAAAAAAAAGCGAAAAGTGCGAGAAAAATATACTGAATTCAGCTAAACACACGGGAGATGAAAAAATACTTTGCTTAGAAGCCAAAACCGAGCTCCCGAGCCGTGAGACACTGTTGCGCCCCCCGCCAGGGGCGCGCGCCGGATGTGAGGGGGGCAACCTCGAGGCCCGCTGGTGGCTTCGACCCCTGCGCGAACCTGCGCCCACCCCCAAGCCCTGCAACTCCGGGTCAGGAGAAAGGGACATGACAAGCGAAGAAAACCGAATCTTGTCCAATTAGGCTTCTCCTTAAAGAGAGAAAAAGCAGGTAGTTGGGCAACTTAATCCAATCTGGACCCCTCTGGGGACGTGCGCTTGGGCGCTTCCTGGGCAGCTGGCCGGAGCGTGCGGGTTCCGAACTCCCAGCGCTGGCCCCGCGGGGCCCCTCGGTGCCCCCAGCAGCCTGCAGGGCGCCTTGGCGCGGGCTCGCGTTTGCAGAGCCGGCCTGGGAAGCGGAACTCCCTCCTGTCCCCACGACCAGGCCTCTTTAGGGGCCTGTGTGAGACCGAGCTTCACGGAGGGACACAGAAACCGAGACAGCCTCTGGGAGGCGCCGCCGGGATGCGGCGTTTCTCCGCCACGGGGAGGGCGCCCCACCCCGGCCTGTGCGTGGCGATCCGGACGCTGCAGGGGTGAGCGGGACCGCGCCCTCGACCCCTCTGCCTCGCCCGCTCTGACCTCCTTTGGCTTCTAAGATGATTACCGTTGTTACTGTTGTAGTTAGATTCTTCACAGCCAGGAAGTGAGAGGAAAATTCCGAATCGAGTTGTCAGTGGGGCCCTCCCTTCCCCACCCCCGCACCAACCTTTCGTTTCGGACCCTCCTGCCACAGGAGACCAGGAAAATGTGGCAGCTTCCGGTCCCCTCTCCCGCTCCGCCTCGGGGTTGCAAAGGGGAGTTTTCTGGAGATCACCAGCAGCAGGTGTCTGGAGGGGACGGCGCCTAATGCAAGTCACCACCCCCTCCCCTTTTGGAGGCTACCAACTCCTCTGTGGCTAGCGCTAGTCCTCCTGGCTCTTCTTTCATTTTCCCGGGCCCTGCAGACAAGGACAGAGGCTTTCCAGCTGTCCTAAGTATTTTGTTAAAAAAAAAAAAAAAAAAGAGTGAGCTGAGTTTCTGCAGTGACATAAAGCCCCCTTTGATTTACAAATAGATTCATTCAATTGCAAGAGCTCTGATTTGTTTTGAGGTTCTTGGTATTTTTCTTTAATGACAGAATGCCAAATAATAAAATAACCTTCTGACACGAATAGAGCCATCAAATAAAATTGTGCAACTAACAGTAATTAAAAGATTTAGAATAAGTAAATATGCGTTGTGTGCTTCAGGCAGCTGACCACGTCCTGAGACGCAGTGTTCCACGTGACCAGCAGTGCCTTTCAGTCAGCACAGTGAGGAGGTAACCCCATTTGGTGAGTCGACCAAAAGTCTAAGTAGAGACCCTCTGTCAGTAGGAAGCTTGGAGGGGCTGGCCTTCCTGACTCCCTCCACAGGCCCCGGGAAAAACATCAGAGGTCAGAATTCTACCCCCTCCTTACACATGGTTAAACCAAGACTACTGGGTAGTGACTAAGCCAGAGATGGATCCAGTTCTCCGGACAGTTATGCAATCGTTAGCAGCACAAAAATGCAGTGCCCTGCTTGTGAGAGACATTCTTCTCAGTCCCATTCTACAGATGGAAAAAACTGAGGCCAAGGAAGCGTAAGTGGCCACACCAAGCACGTCTGCCAGGATATAGCAGAGCTGGAATACTACAGATAACCTCTTCCGCAGCCCTGCAGATCTGAGAAATTCTCTCAATTCTTCCCATCTACTTGGGTTGGTTTTTCAGTTAGGTATCCTTCTGCCCAGATAGCTGAATCCCAACCCTCATCCCTGTGGAATTTAAAAGTGGATTTTCTGAATCTTGGGTTAAATTCTATCGTTTTCAGTTTTTGTTTGTTTGTTTGGGTTGGTTGGGTTTTGGGTGTTTGTTTGTTTCTTTTGGTTTTGTTATTTTTGCTGTCTCTTCTCCCTCAAGAGAAAAACAGCTCCAGAACAGGAAGGACTCCCTTGAGAGGCACCTTGGAGGGATGGGGTTAAGCCAGCAGGTGTGCCAGTCCTGGCATTCAAGGAAAACCACAGTTCTGGATCTGACACGTTTTATTGTTTTAAGAGGTACAAGTTCACAGCTTCCTGCATGGAAGCCTCTTCATTTTCTTGGAGCCAAGCTTAAATGCCTTTAAAATCTTGGCCTGCCGTTATCCTGTAGCTGTTAATTAAGCTTTGAAAACTTTACATTATGTTTACAGTGCACTGTGCGAATTGCAAAATAAATTAGAACCCAAGGCAAAGAAATTGGAGTTTTCAATAAATGGAACAAAAACCAGAGAGAGACGCTTCTTAGATAATGTAAGACTCCCTGGTATTTCTCACTCTGATATTTCTTTCTAAGGGGGAAAATGGACTTTGAAAAAATAAACTTTTGCTTCAAATTGTAACACCTATGGTTCATGGTTTTTCCTCTGCCTGGCAGTCTGAGTTGAATAATTCTCCAAAGACGAGTTATGGAGAAATAAGGAGACAGTAAGTGAATTGTGTGAGAAAGTCATGTCTTTGCAATTTAGGCAACCGAACATACAAGTCGGCATCAAACATTCACACAGTTAAAAGCAACAACAGAAAACAAAATTACAATATGGTTTAACTTGAGTCCTAAAGAAGACTCCAGGTAAATTATATATATATAAAAGCAACCTGTGCTAAATTCGAGAGACCAAAAATAGCTTTAAAAGAAGGGCATAAACAAACCCCACACAAAGAGAAACAGCTGATGTTTTTCAAACCTCTAGCCTAGAAGATACTCTTCAGATATATTCTTCAGAACATTAATACTCAATTTCCAAAACAAGGTATGTATGCTTTCTTCCTTCTGCCAATTCCACATTTGGAAAACAACAAACAAACAAACAAACAAAGAGCTTAGGAAAGCTTGAAAACTGACAATGAAAATTATTGTTGTAAAACTGAGCAGATACGTAAGCTTTCATGAACAGAAGCAGGAAGCCCTGTGTTCGCATCAGATACATTAATTTTTTTAGAAATTCTGCCAAATGGATCATGCACAGCAATTCAGTTTTTAAAGTTTTAAGAGAATGAAGAGCAATCTTCAATCTGACTTCTTGAAATATTTGATAATTTGTTTTAAAATTAGGGATTTGCTTTCTGCTTCTTCCAAACAGATGCACAAGTGATATAAATTTTAAACATGCTGGTAGTCCAAGTATACTATTTATTCAAGTCCTGTTATAAAACTATAAGTGAAGAAAAAACAGAAAAGAAAGGAAAGACCAAAGAAATTGAATAGGAAGTGTCTTCTAAAACATATCTGGTTTAAATCTGCATTTATTCAGTAAGTTTCCTAAATAATCTCTTAGTTGCTAAAAATATGATAGTTATCTAACCACCCCCTGAAAAATAACCCTATTGTATTTTCTAATTTTTAAAAATCTGGTATTTAGAAACCTTTCTAAGAATTTCAAGCAATAAGATATAGATCATGAAGAACTATAGATGACATGTAATAGTTTAGTGATTACACATTTTGAAGACCATTGCCCCATCTGCTCTACACCGAAAAAAAAAAAATTAATGGAAATGAAGATGACAAAGTCCTGAGCCATATATTGGGCTTTTTGAATAGAAGGTAAAGAGATTATAATGCTTGTTCCTTCTTTCTTTCTTTCCTTCCTTCCTTCCTTCCTTCCTTCCTTCCTTCCTTCCTTCCTTCCTTCCTTCCTCCCTCCCTCCCTCCCTCCCTCCCTTCCTTCTCTCCCTCCTTCCTTTCTTTCCTTCCTCCCTCCTGTTTTTCTTCCCTCTTTCCTTCCTTCTTCTTTTCTTCTTTATTTTTCTTTTATCTTTCTTTTTAGTATTTCTTTATTATACTTTTTCTTTTCAACAATCCTGTTTATTTGAAGGTTAGCATGTGAGAAGTTGCAAAACGCTGAGTTTGTAGCCAAAAAACTTGAAGCTTCGCTAGCTCTGTTCCTAACTGGGTGACCCTGGTTGGTCTGCTTGCTGAGCCTGACTTCGTTTCCTCATGTAGATGTGGATATGGATATGGGTCCGGAAAAAGATAAAGATATAGGTATAAAAATAGGTATGGATGCAAATCTACGTATAGATATAGGTATAGGTATGAGTGTGAATATAGATATGGAAAAAGATATAGATATGGAAATCTGGACATAGCTGTAGAAACAGAGAAGAGATAAAGATAGATACGGAAAAGCTATAGACATGGAAATAGATATAGATCTATTATAGATGAGGTGGGATGGGTGGTAATGATATTTACCTGAACTATTTCACAGGCTCAATGGCAAACAGATGAAAGAGCTTTTGCTATTGTTTTTTCGTAAATTGAAAGTGTGAAAAATATCAACATCACCTCCACTTAAACAGTGCCTAGTGCTTTTTCAAAGAATTTAGCAATTTGAATGCTACGTGAGTAAGAGAGCTTGGGGAGAAAGTGTCATAATTGGAGTTTGCGCCTGCATTCATTCTTCCACACAGTTTTTCACCCCACAGCCACTTACTGAGTTCTTAGTAGGTAGAGAAGAGAGTTTGCTTTTCTCAGCCTGCTTTTAAGCACAATTTCTAATGATCAGAACAGTTAATAGCATTCATCAAGTACCTTCCCTAGGCCCAACACCATAGATTACAAGGTGCCTCACATCCATTGATCACCCATCGTATCCACAACAGAAAACTAGATGGTGTTCTCTCCTTTTGGCCGATAAGGAAACTGAGCCACAAAGAGTGGTGAGGAGCAGGTACTGAGTTCCACAGCTGTTTAGAGGAAGATCTGGATGCAGAAGCTTGATCCCCATGGCTTTTAAGAAAACAATCATAGAATACAAAAACGTAGGCGCCATATTTGTCCGCAGGCAGGTGTTTCTCCACACAGGGATATTTGCCCAGCCAGCAATTCCTAGACTGTGCAAAGCACTGATATTTCACTTACAGAGGTAAGGAAACACAAGGGCCCTTCAGAACAGGGGTATTCCAGCAGCAGCGTTATTCCAGTTACAAATACCTCTGAGCACAGTCAAAGGTGAAGTAGCCATGCACACACAGCTGGCCTTGAGTCACTTGCGTGTAGCAGAGTCATTGCTTTAGTGCCTGCTCCACACCAGGCAGGTGGCATGGATCATTCAGTCCCACCCTTCCATTTGACAGGTGAAGAAATTGAGAGCCAGAGACATCGAGTTGGCTGGGATCATTCAGCAGACAGGCACAGAAGTCTCAAACCCATGAGTTCTGAGGTCAGTGATGGTACATTTTACAGAGCACAAGCACAAATTGGAAGGGTGGAGGAGAGTTCAATTTTGCTTGGATTAGAATCATGAGTTGCCCAGCAGGAGGAAATCCACACTCCCAAAGCACCCTGGTCTCTGATTTCACAAGCACCCTCATGTAGGCTTGGAAATGGAGCACATGTACTCTGATTTCCTTGCTGGAGAGTGAACATATGCACGTGTCTCTGTCCTGGGACACCAGCAGCGCCCACATAAATCTGCCTGCTCTGCTAACGGTGCAGTGCTGGGTCTGTTTGTCTTCTGAACTTTGTGTCTCCCAGTTCTTTCTGTCCCATGGTGACAGTACATCTCCTGCAGTTCTCCTGTGTACCCTGCAGCACCAATTATGAACCAGCTCCGAGCAGTGATTTTTGTCTAGCTTTTGCATTTCCACGTTGGCTGTAAAGATGTGCATGACCTTTTGACTTGGGTCTTTTGACCTTTGACAAATGCACAGCTTTGAATATTAGGAGGAATAAGAAACATTTCTAGTTCCTCATGAATAGGCAGAGGCTGAGTAAAAATGAAATGCCTAAGAACCCTGTTACTGTCATTATTGGTTTGCCATGCATGACTTTCTTGCCACCCAAAGCTATTTGGATCTACCCATCCAGAATTTGAATGTCCATGCTTGTTTTGAACTGGTAGCTAAAAAATGTAGACCCAGGTCAGGCACAGTGACTCACCCCTATACAGCACTTTGGGAGACTGAGGCAGGCAGATCACTTGACGTCGGGAGTTTGAGACCAGCATGTCCAATATGGTGAAACCTTGTCTCTACTAAAATACATATATTTTTTTAAAAAATTAGCTGAGTGTGGTGGTGCACAACTGTAACCCAGCTACTTTGGAGGCTGAGGCAGGAGAACTGCTTGAACCCAGGAGGCAGAGGTTGCAATGAGCAGAGATTTTGCCACTGCATTCCAGCCTGAGTGACAGAGCAAGACTCCATCTCTCTCTCTCTCTCTCTCTCTCTCTCTCTCTCTCACACACACACACACACACACACACAGAAAAAAAAAAGAAAAACGAAAACCCAGCCCAGCCTCTAATTCTCCAAGTCTCTTTAAATAAGATACTTTCTCTCATTTCCTCACCTTTGTAGTTGGGATATTAAACGTGCCCTGCCAATATTCACAGTGATGGTGGTGATAAAGATGAAGACGGTGGCTAGCACCTATGGGGCCTTTAGACTGGGCTACTTCAGTCTTTACATTTTTACATGTAATTCTCATCATTATCCTATGAGGTAGAACTTCAGCTTACTCAGAAGAGGAAACTGAGTCACAGAGCAGACAAGTCACAGAGCTTGCAAAGGGCAAAAGCCATAGATTTGATTCTAGGTGGGTCTCTGAGGCTTTGAGGGTCAAATCAGAGAATATATGCAGAAATGCTTTTGCAGGCTGGCAAAATGCAACCAAGCACTGAAGGTTATAAAACAGGTTTACTTTTTTGTTATTAAGTTTAAATGTGGCACTTTTGTTTGGCCTGGGGAGCTGATACGAGTTTTGTCTCAAGTTTGCACCCCGGGTCTTGTGAATTAGAAATCTCCAAGTTCCTTTCACCACAGAAATTCTAAGCTTTTGTATAAGAAAATGCTGTTATTGGTCCCTCCAGTAACAAGGAGGGCAGAAAGAGGGTTGGAAAAAATGGAAATTCTCTTTCAGACCATAAAGGACTTATTTGGGGCATTGATGCTAGAGGTTACTGACTATATTGGGAGCCCTAATGCTACTTCCAAAAACATCTTTCTGGCTCCCAGCAGTCAAATGCCAATTCCTGAAACAGCACAGCTCTGCCTCGGCACTGATTGTGACATTGTAGGCACGGTGACCTTGGACAAGGACATGTCACCTCTCTCCCCTTCGCCTCAGGCCCCTTATCTAAAGTGGGAATCTAAATTTGGCCACCATGCCAACCTCACCTGATTGGATTCAGGATCCAGTGAAGTAGCAGATGGGAGAGGACTCGCCAAAGCCGAGCATTCGAAACATTTGAGAGATTCGTATGTTCAGTATTTGTTCTCGGCCTGTCTTTGGGCTCTCTTCACATTCCCATTGTCCTCCTTTCTTTGGTTCTCCATGAATTTCTTTTAGACTCTAGATGACAAAAATAAACGTCTGTGTTTGGACAGCAGACTTTTTTCTCTTAAAGGATCCTTTCACCCTCTTGCTGTCTGCTGATGCTGGTCAGGTCATTCTTAAAATTGAGTTCCGCCCCTATTTCTCCTCACTTCTATTAATAGTGAATAGCCCACCACGGCTACCCTCTGTCTTTGCACCTTTCAGGACAGAGCTGGAATTAGAAAAGTTCCAAAAGACAAAAGTGCACACTTCCTTTCAGTGGCTACTTTTGTATTCCTGATTACAATCCCACTGTGTTTCCGTGAAAAACAGCATTATCAGCCATCTGCACAAGGGAAAAAAAACTGAGTAGTCTATCACTTTTAGGTTTTAGGGTAATAGCGGCTTTTACCTTCTTACTTTGATTCATTACCTTTGCAAAAGCGTAAATCTGTCATTTTGGCACTAACTTCTATCATATGCATATTAATAAGAATAATAATCACAACATCAGTGATTTGGGATTTTATAACTGAGTTATTTTCTTTAAGTGCCAGGGCAGAGTTGGCTAGAAAGTAGCACAAATATTGCAAAGGATTTTTCCTTGGAAATGGATTTCTGAACTTTACAAACATTATTTTTGGATAAAAGGGGACTTGCTTCAAAGAAGCTGCCTTTTCTAAACCCAAAATTGTTTCTGCTAATAATTCTGTTTCCCCCTTTTCTGGTAGCCTTTATGAACCCAAGAACTGTTTGCTTAGGTTGAAAGTAATTCTTCTCCAAAATGTAATTAGCCAGACATCGACTACAGGTCACATTTCACAAATAGGTCTGTTTCTTTTTCTTTAAAATGTTTACGAGGTGCCTATAATACGCCCTGCAATAAACTAATATTTATGGAGGCAAAGCTCTTGCTTCTGGTATGTTATGGTGCAAAATCATTTCAAGAGTATTACTCTTAAAATCTGTTTTATAATATGTATAAGAGTCTTTTTCTCAGGGCAATAAAACAATGTTTCATTAATGATAGAGACAAATTAGTGTGTGTGATCCCAGTAATTTTCACTTTAAACATTAGGCCTTCTCTTACAGAACATTTCACAGCAAGTTGATCACAATTTGACATGCATACAATTTAGAAAGATTGATTCATTATACAATTTTTAAAATTCTTCAATTGCAATTGTCAAGTAATGATTGTTCAGCTAAGGAGTTCTGATGTTCTGAGAGTAGCCTTGTAAATCTTCCCTCCTGGATAAACTTGCAAAAATTTCAAAGCAAAACAAAGAAAACATTTGGCCTTGAAAAGCAATGATGATTGTGAAGAGGTAATATAAACTCAGCATGAAGAAGTTACACTGAATACTGATCCCACTCATCATAAAAACAAAGAAATATAAATTAATTTGTCTTTCATGCATAAAGGGGTGATGAAAGGATAGAGTCAGGGCAAAATAAATTAATATTTGTTGAATGTCTGCTCTGTACATTTGGATGAAGCATTTTCGTATTTGTCAGCTATTTACCAAGCAAATAACCATTTCCCTGCTATACAGAAGAAAGGAATACTAACTCAGAGAGGTTAAGCTACTTGTTTGAGGTCACACAGCATTCAGGATCTGAGTTGTTCATCAGACATGAATCAATCTGACCCCAAAGCTTATAGTTATCCTCCCCTTCCCTGCCATGCTACTGCTTATCCTAAATCAACTTTGTTTTACTTTTCTAGTTATGATCCCGGTAACATGAATGCATGATCATAGTAGAAAACTGACCAAAGAACAGTCAAAAGGCAAAAGTTCACCCACAATCCAAATAGCCATCAATAGTCACTTGTTTTTTCAGTCTTTCTTCTACACACTCTTATCATTGTAATTATAGTGCATGGACGAATGAGGGTAAATTTACTCACAAAGCCTCCAGATAACCATTATCATCTGTTGTCTATGATTTTAAATAAAGAATTGCACGTGCTAAGTTTTAAATCTCAAGACTTAAAGGAGCAGCAAAGTCTAAAGCCCATTTAAGACCCTAAAGCAGGTAGGCTCTGAAGGGCTGCAGCAGCTCTGTCTTCACGACCTGGGCCATGCGGTTCTTTCTGGGTCTCTCTCCTGCTTTCTATTCTATTTTTTCACCATGCACCACCTACACCCCTAACACTTCACTGACAATCCTCTGCCTTTTCTCCCCCAAACACAATGGAAAGTTAATTGAATGTTTTATGCCTTCGAAATATCAAAGAAATGAAAAGAATGTAGGTTTCAACTATATTTCAATAATAAGTGCATTAATTTTTACCTTTTAACTGACACTTGTACTAATTTCCTTAAATGCTCTCTCTGGTTCTTTTTTGATCTGTCTGGCTTTGTTGGGCTGATGATGAAGGCTTACTTCAAATGCAAAAAGATTAGCTCTCTTTTCCTTAATAGCACAATTACAGATTGTATGATGTCTCCATCATGAAAGAGAACAGGGACAGACTTATAAAGTCACATGAGTTTATTACAAAAGTGGCAGTAATAATTTTAATTACTTTACTCTACAAAAGCAATCAAAATTGCCCTAATTGTCTAATGGCATTTAGGAACTGTTGTGGGTAAAATTGGAGAAAAGCATTTAGTAGGGGTTCCTGCCACCTTTAATTTGAGTTGGGTCATTGTTTTAGTAAAGTGTTGTGCTACATTATAACCTTGAACCCAAATTTTATAGACCCCAGGTACATGAAAGTCTGCAGGAATGCAGAATAACTTTCTCCACATAATATTCAAATCAACTAGAAACGGTAACTCTAAGTACTATTTGTGGCTTACTATTTAAAGTCCAGGAAAAACAAAGAATAAACTCCTTTAATTTTGTCAAACGTGTACAATGTTTAAATTCAGCAGTGACTACAGTTCAAAAGACCAGATGTTCTTGTGTATTTATATAATTATTTTGTACAATAGTTTACACTGGGAAAAAAAAATCAAAGCATATTGTTGTATTTGGCATTTCTAAGCTTGACAAAAAAAATCTAGAGATTGCACGTATTGAATTAATTCTAATTTTATTAAAGCTAAAGAGAGAGAGAGAGATAAATGGAGAGATAGTCATATTAGTCTTACACTAAATTAAGTCCAAGAATAAGAAGCAACATTGATCTGAGTATAAAAAGCCTCAACTCTAATGCATTTAGGTTAACGGAGGAGAAGCTGAAGCAGTATGACCCACTGTCAGTCTATTTTAAGAAGAACATTTGTTAAATTCTAATGAAAAATGTTGCACTTAAATTCTGGCAAAGAGACAATTAGTACCTCCCCCAACTCTGCCACGACTACAAAAAAAGAAAAACCCTCAGAATTTAAAAAAAAAAAAAATTTTCGAGGAATATACTCTTTAAAATTCATGTTCTGGAAGATGCTGTATTGTAGTAAAATTAGATGCTTCCAAGAAAATTATCTAAAACCAAGGAGTTCCTGGTTTATGTTATATATGGATACCCAGGTAGGAAATTACACAGGTTCCCGTAATGAAGGATTTTTCTGACAGTAAATTTATTAACTAAGAAAAAAAAACCCTTTCAATAAAATCTACTCACCTAAAAGGAATTATTCTGGAATATAATAATAGAATGAGTATTCTATAATACAGTGCATTTAAAAGATTCTTACATTTATCTTTCTAATTCTTTGTTCACATTGATGATGAGTGTGGAAAATTTTATTGAGAGGTGGAGATTGATATAAATGAACATTGCATCGTGGAAGGAGAGTGAAAACTTCTTCTCATTTAATATTATACAGATTTAGTAACTATTTTTTCTCATAGACTCAAAAAAGAAACATGTCCTTTTACCTAAGAGATATTAATATAAGAAACAAAGGCTTGAAGCAGCTATTTAATTAAAGTAATAGCAACAGAATATTGCCCTTCTCTTGGGTCTGCAGTGCCCATGTGAAGGAGCAGGCAGGTGGGGTGCTGGTTTGGTCATGGAAGAAAGATCCCTGTTGGGGAAGTTAGCATGTTGGGGCACGGTCTGGTGAGTTGGACATTCTCCCTCCTCAGTTCTACCGAATGGTTTCGGCTCGGGCTCTTTCTTTCTGCTGTTTTGGTTCTTAGGTGCTGATTTTAGTTTCCGTGCTGTGTGACGATCACTGACATCCTCATACACTGCAGATGGTGATGCCACCCCATCAAGACTGTGGAATCCTCGGCCACTGCCTTGACCTATCTGCCGGGTACAAAGGAGGCTCAGTCAATAGCTGCCATTACATAGCTGTATACACTACAAGGAAAAAGGTGAGATATACATCATCCCATGTAGAAAATACAATTCTCTAAAAATACTATGCATAAAATTAAAAGAAATGAGCTCCCTGGGATAGGTGAAATGAAATTCCATTTGAAAACCATTTCAGCATTTCAGTACAATCAAGAACAAACTGGCCTTCTTCCCTGGCCTCATGAAGTCTCGCATGGGTTCCCCAGAGACGGTGTAACCCTGCAAGCATTGCGGTGACCCTGGACACTCACTGGCTCACCCTTCCCTGAATTCATAACTGCTCCAGCGACGTGCCTGTTCACACGAGCGCACTGTTCCGTTAGCAGTTTGCGCTTGGTGGGAAAAGATGGTGAGGCAACTTAGTCCTTGCCAAAATTTCAAATGTGTGACACCACAAGAAAGACACCGTCAGGAGCAGTTGCTAATTTATTTTAAGTGCCCCCTGAGTTTTTAATTTATCTGGAAAAATAAATAGATAAATCCGAGGCTCTCCCTGCCAAACCAGCCCAGCACCGGGTCTGCCAGTGGCGCTGGAGGTTTGCGGGTGACAGCTACTGCCGCCAGGGAGAGGTGTCAGAGTGTTCAGCCGTTCAGCCAATAACGCAGGGTGAGCGCTGACTATTCCTGGTTGCATCAGAATCGGGTAGATCACATTTGTATAGAGCTGACCTTTCCTTTTCCTGAATTGGCTGCCGACACACATGCTAAATATTTTTTTTTTTCCTCCAGATAGTCTGCAATTCCAAACAGTGCCTCAGACTCCTCCAAGCCCGGAGTCAGTGTAAGTTTGGAATGCAATCAGTCTAGTTTAGAAATTCATTATCCAAAGTGAGGAGCCCAGCGAATATTATAGTTTCATAAATATGCAGATTTTGTTTATTTAAACATTTTTTATTACATTTTGTGTTTTCCTAAATTGGGTCATCATTTTAATATAATTGGAATCCGATGTGTGTCCTGTTTTCCTTAAAAGCCATCTGGTTCATTTTCGACTTTCAGAAACCAGATTATTTGTGGTAATATCAGGCCTTGCTCATGGCTCCTTTTGAGTCAACTCATGGCTTTGTGGGGGTTGGATCAAGGAAGTCCAAGGCTGCTTTGGGAAGGCTCCCTGCTCCCCACTCTCATGACAGGTTTCCTAGCTGGACAGCTAAGATGGGACCCATGCCAGGAAAATCTATGGGGAACTAGAGAAGGCAGCATTCAACTGAAGAAAATACATGAATACAGTCCACTGGGCACCATCTTGGATGAAGAGCAGCTGACCAACAATTAGATTGTGGTTAAGAACACAAAGTACAGTTCTGACATCTTACTCTCTAACCAGATCCAACGCTTCCTGAGGGCAGGAAGGTTATGCTTTGAATAGTTTCACTTTTCGCAGGACTGAGCACCAAGTAGGTGTTGAAAATGTCTTTGTTGATTGATGAGAATTCCAGAAACCCAAATCATAACAAAGTAGTGTGATGTATTCATTATCTATTGCTGTACCACAAATTATTCCCAAACTGAGCAACTGGAAGCAACACTTGTATTATCTATCATGTGCTTGTATTTCTAAGGGTCAGAAGTGCAGACATAGGTTGGCTGGATCTCCACACTCAGGGCCTCTGCAAGTGCTGTGGATCTCCCTCAGTCCCTTGCCATGTGGGCCTTTTCATAGGGCAGATCACGATATGCCACTCGCTTCATCTGGATGAGCAAGTGGCGGTCAGGAGACGTGTGAGCAAGACAGAGGCGGTAGACTCTGCAGTGCACTCTCAGACATAATATCCCTGCACCTTCTCCACGTGATATTGGTGAGATAAGAGTCACTAGAGCCAATGCATACTCCCCAAGAGGGCATCACGCAGGAACAGCAGTCATGGGGAGGCATGTCTGAAGCTCCTGGTCTAGCACTTGTGTGTATATTTCAATGCAGGAGATCAGGCTTTGATGATGAATCCAACAAAATAGCCGAGCCTGTATTGGTAATAAGAAATTAAACTGGGCCGGGCACAGTGGCTCACACCTGTAATCTCAGCACTTTGGGAAGCCGAGGCGGGCGGATCACGAGGTCAAGAGATCGAGACCATCCTGGCCAACATGGTGAAACCCCGTCTCTATTAAAAATACAAAAAAATTACCCGGGCGTGGTGGCACGAGCCTGTGGTCCCAGCTACTTGGGAGGCTGAAGCGCAAGAATCGCTTGAACCCAGGAGGCAGAGGTTGCAGTGAGCCGAGATTGCGCCACTGCACTCCAGCCTGGTGACAGAGCGAGACTCCGTCTCAAAAAAAAAAAAAAGAAGAAATTAAACTGAAATGATTTTCTACATTGTATCCCCTTCAGATTGCTCATTGGTATCATTCCCTTATTCACGTATTCAGAGATATGGCAGAAAACGAGGCCAACATTTTTTCCAAAGCCCACTGGCAAGAATATTTTTTAAATTACAAATATAATATGTGCACCGTTCCTTTGACCAACAAACATTTGTTAAACTCTTCCCAGTGCGGAGCAGAATTTCGTCATAGTTAATTGCCACTGGCTCTCCTTCTAGGCTGACTTAGGTCAAACCTGCTCTGTTGCCAGCCAGTCACGTCCCAGGCAAGTTTCTAAATGAAGCTTATAAATGAAGATCACAAGAGTACCTCCCTTAAAGGGAGATGTCAAAATGAGATGAACAAATACAGTATTTTTCAAACTGTACGTCACAACCCATTCATGAATCTAAAGTCAGTTTAATGCAGGCTTTGGCAAACTTTTTGTAAAGGGCCAGATAGTTTAGACTTTGCATCCATGATGGTCTCTGTTACAACTCTGCTTTTGTAGTCCCAAAGCACCCACAGATAATGCATAAACAATTGAGTATGGCTGTGTTCCAATAAAACTTTATTAGCAGAAACAGGTGGCAGACTGGATTTGGTCCAAGGGCTATAGTTTGATGAGCCCTGGTTCACTGGATTGCAATTAGCATTAAAAAATAAATAAATAGAATAAAAAATAGCAATGTGTACTGCACATAGGAAAGATGAAGATATTGTCTTAAAATTTTGGTTTTGGCATTAGTATAGCTGTAGATATGGCTATGGATATATATGTGTGTGTGTGTGTATATATATATATGCATGTATATATATATACACATTTATATACACACGCAGATACATGCATATCATTTACCAGATTGAAATGTAAAATGTATTTGTTTTCAGTTTATCTTTTTTCAAAAAAGGAACAAGAAAGCCACTAAGTTAATGCATGTAATGCACTTTATATGGCACCTGGCCCATAGCAAATGCTAAATAAATGCGAGCTACGGTTAAAACTTTGTGCTAGATGCAACGAGGATCCTACAGAAACAAGCAGCAGCCATGTCTACAAGGAGAAATAATCAGAAAGAAATCCATACCTCTAGCAGACCAGCCCCCCAGGAGGCTAATTGTAAGGCAGTCCAATGGAAGAGTGGGATGGGAACATTTGTAGCATTGAGGTGGCATAGATAGTGTTGACTGTCTATCACAGCTGGAGAGTCCTAAAGAAGGACCAGGTTTTCCTGACTGAGAAAGAGGTAGACTCCAAATTGGGTTTGAAAGATTGGAAGGATTTGGATGTTTAGACCTGGAAATGTGGTAAAATTAGTTCGCTAAAGTCAGTTTAATTCTCTCTGGGAATGTGCTTCTCAAAGCATTTACATATTCATCAACAAATTATTTATTGAGCAATTATTATGTGCCAGGTATTCTTCTAACACTAGAGATATGGTAGTAACTGCAACAAAATCCTGACACCATGGAGTTTACATCCCAGTGAGAGAGACATTTAAAAAGGTGTGTGTGTGTGTGTAATGAAAATAGGGAAAGAAAAGAGTGGTAGGGACATGGGGGAACATTTGAGAGAGACATGATTGAAGCAAAGGAGTTAACCTCTGAACTTCTGGAGGGACAGGGTTTCAGGTAGGGAACAGCCAATGCTAAGGCTCTGAGGTGGGTACATATTTGATGTAGATGGAAACAGCAGAGTTCCACCACCCAGTCCTGGGTGAAAACTCAAAAGGTGGAAGTTAGGGCTGTTGACTTCCAGAATCAGGCAGCCTGCCTTGGAACAATGGCTTATCACCGCTCTCTGTTCTTAGTCAAGGTCAAGGATTTACGCCCATTGTCTGGACTGCTGGGTAGACAGTCTCGAGAAAGGGAAGAAATGTAGATCAGATCAGCAACCTTGCTTTTCCTTTGCTTCTACTCTAAGGAACCATAATGATAGATGATTAAATAAGTAAACATGGAAACCCTGGCTATAGATTTTAGACCAATACATCCCTCCCTGCAGAAGCATTGAGAGTATCTTGGAAGTAGCTTTTCTGTATCCCTGTGGACATCTAAAAATTATGTGATTTTCTTTTTCTTTGTGCTTTTCAGGATGATTTACAGAAGCTTCTTTTTTCTTAAAATAAAATAAAATAAATGTGTGTTTTCATAATTAGCACTTACACTATACATATTATTCATTTTTTTCCTCATCCACTATATTAATATCTGAATATGCTTTAACCTGAATGATATATTTTAAGAATTCCAGGGAGAGCTGGAATTCTATCTGGAATCTCCCCTTCTTCTCATGTTGCTTTTCCCTAGCACCATGCTCAAACACACATGTACACACGTGTGCACCCAGGCCCATGCAGTCATGTATGTATATACGTATCTGGTCATGAGGCCTCTCTTTGCACCCGTCTTTGTCCCACTAAGTGATACACAGGGGAGAGTCACATAATGTTAATGCCTAAAAAGAAACGAAGTATTTTGTCTGTCAATCAACCAACTATGATCCAGGGCCTACCATGAGCCAAGTAAAATCCCTACTTTTAGGAAATTCACCACCTCAGGGTAGTCCAGACTAGAAGGCATATTGGACAGGCTTTTCTGGGCTTCAGCAGTTTATATGTCTCTCAGGAAGTGTGTTAGCATGTGGGACTTTTGAGTAACAGCACAGGATGTGGTAGGGTGTTAAAAATCTGAAACTCTTGCTCATTGAGCATCTACCATGTTCAGCCAAGGTCTCAGATACTTCCTACTCTTTATCTCAGTTAACCCTCCACAGCTCATGTTGCAAGCACTCTGATCCCATTCTACAGATAGGAAAGAAAGAGTCAAGGCTGGATTTTTTGACTACCCATTGTCCTAGGTTTATAGAACATACAGATAAGGAGTTGGGATTCGGGATTCAGCCTGATTTTGAATTTTAACTCTTGAACTTTCTATTTATAAAACTTTAACAAGTTGCTTAACTTAGTTTCTTCACCTATAAAGTTGGTATAAAAGTACCTTCCTAGCCAGGCATGGTGGCTCACGCCTGTAATCCCAGCATTTTGGGAGGCTGAGGTGGGCGGATCACAAGGTCAAGAGATCGAGACCATCCTGGCCAACATGGTGAAACCCCATCTCTACTAAAAATACAAAAATTAGCTGGGTGTGGTGGCGTGCACCTGTGTCCCAGCGACTCGGGAGGCTGAGGTGGGAGAATTGCTTGAACCCGGGAGGTGGAGGTTGCAGTGAGCCAAGATCGGGCCACTGCACTCCAGCCTGGCGCCTGGCAACAGAATGAGACTTTGTCTCAAAAAAAAAAAAAAAAAAAGTACCCTCCTATAGCAAAAACTGCTAGTTACCTTTACAATATCTACCCCCTCTTCATTCTCACTTAATGAACCCTGGTATTACTGAGAACAACAATGTGTCCAGCCAAATACTACTTTTCTCAGCCTCTCTTACAGACAGGGATGACCAAAGAGGTTCAGATGGACATCATCCAAAGGAGTTTCTGGGAAAATCTTTTAAAGAGAGTCAACTAGTCTGGGAGGCTGACCCCCACGCCTCAGTTCTATTTTCCCTTTTGCTGCTTAGAATGTAGGCATGATGGCGAACGGATGCAGCAGCCGGGAGGAAGGTGTTTTTCAAACTGTACGTCACAGTACCATTGCAGCAGAACGTTAACTTGCTTAAGTTAATTTCATCTTTGTAGGAAAAACCAAAAAACATGAGGCAACCTTGACGATGCAAGTAGCAAGCTAAGGATGGTAGAGTAAAAAGTTGGAAAGATTTTAGGTCACTGATTCAATATAGAGTCACCATCGCAGCTCTGTGGAGTTCATATCATATAAAAGAAAAATAACACCTAAATTATTTAAGCCACTGTTATTTTGATTGCTAACAGATGAACAAAGTTCCTAGCTGATGAACCACTTTATGTATTTGTTGAGATAATGTACACAAAAATGCACTTTTTTGTATATGTGCTACATACTCCATAAATGTGAGATGTAATTGTTGTTGTTATTGGGAACTTATATATGTGTAGAGTCTATTTAAGAAGCACCTCAAGAAATTAACTGTTTCACTTACTAATATTCTCACTTTACAACTGAAACAAATAAGATCAGGAGAGGTGAAGGGATTTGCTCAAGGATGCACAACTAGAAAACAGATGCGAAACTGGTGCAAAAGAGGATGGGGAAGGGTGGACTTTGATACCAGTTTCTCATTCCCAGTGCAATGACTTTCTCATCATACAGTTTCACTTTCATTTCTCCCCAATCCAAAAAGAACAAGAACGTTGAGTTCAACTGTGGTGTAAAACTTGCTACACCAGAGTCATGACCTTCATCCATGCCATTGGCCATGGCCTTTTCCTCTTGCAGTGTCGTGAGAAGTCAAAAAGTTCAGACTTGTGCAGAGCTGACAGGAAGGGGACTGTGAGGGTGAGGTTTTTTGCTGCTATACAGTTATGGCTATAGGTTGCAGTGCGGGGAATCAGAGCTCGAACTGCAGTGAGCCTGTAATAGTTGAGTTCTCTGGTTTGTAAATTGGCTGGCATGCTGTGAGATATGGAGTTGACACTGAGTGGCACAAGTGAGACGTGGAAGGCAAGTCCCTCGACACAGCCAAGAGACTGGTTAATAGAAGGCAAGGAATGGATAAAGGATGAAAGACGAAAACTGGGAACACGTGGGTTTGTCAAAAGGAGAACGTTAACTTGCTTAAGTTAATTTCATCTTTGTGGGAAAACAAAAAACAAAAACCCGCAAACACCAGTCATATCACAAATCCCAAGCTTAGCTAATTAAAAATTTAAACCAAAAAACACCTACAAGCTAGTAATACCTGCATGACACATTACATTTACAAAGTGTTTTATATGATTTCATGCAGGCACGGTAGCAACATTGCTCCCATTCTGCAGATAAGAAAAATGACTGTCAGAGACTGTCATTTGCTCCAGGTCTTCCAAGTGGTAAGGAACGTAGACCTAGGTCTCCCAGCTTCCTGCTTGGCCTTGGCAGTAGAAAAGGTTGTCCCAGGAACTGGCTTGAGACAATGATAACATCAAATAAGGAGAGACAACCCCAAATAGTGCTGTAACCTCTGGCGACAGGATAAGGTGCAGAATAGTATGGAGGTATAAGATAGTGTAAGATCAGTCAAATATGGAAAGGCCATGGAGAGGAGGCAACGTTTGCTTAAGGCACTGATGGTTTAGTGGTGGGAATAAAATGCTCTGTGAGCAACTGTAAGAATGTGCAAGAAGGGACGAAGTGTGACTTCACTAACAATAAAACATACGGAGTAAGGCTTTCCCCTCTGTGAAGAGTTGACCCACCATCATGGCGTGACTCAGCCCCCACAGCTGACTGTTCCAGCGTGTATCACTCTTATGCCCTGAAGTAACCACACAGTGATACCCATTTTGTTACTGAATTGTGGGTGTCTTTCACCATTGTGCAAGTTACTATGAGGCCAATTGCCACCCTATAAGGAAGGACATAAATTTGAGTCTGCCACATTGAAGTTCCAACTCTGTTTCTTCCCCTTTGTGACCATGAGCTTCCACCTTATTTGATCTGTAACATGGTGATTTTTAAAGTTCACCCAGTGAAATTATTGTGGTCATTATATTAGGAAATGGAAAGTTTCTAACAGTGCACTTGACAGGGAGCCAGCACTTGGAAATTGGTTCCATTCTTTAAACCTCTCTCACTAGATGCTTGTAAGGACAAAATAAAAAATTGATGTTTTAAAAAATATCAACTCCATCAAAAGGGTCTTACTGAGGGAGCACTTAGAGACTTGTTTTGCCAGTTCTCAGCATCTAATAAGTTGTTTGTGATTTAATTGATGTATTTATTCATTCTTCAAAATGAACACATTTTCCTTTAACGATGTTAGTCAAGTGCCTTAAAATATCTATAAGATGTGATTTCATGATATTCCTCCTCAGACTTTAGTTCACTGAAAAACTCTAAGTGCCTTAAATAATTCTAAGTTTCTTAAATAAGTCCACTGAAGTATTACTTACAGTAGTAGAAGTTTGGAAACTACCAAAATGGCAAAAAGATTAAATATACTATTTAATATGCACAATAAAATACTAGATTCTCCATTAGAAAGTTCATGAAGAGATAGTTTCTAATCATACAGACAAATATGTATGCAATAATATATGAAAACAAGCAGAATGTATATAGGTGTGTGTACATATTTATATGTATGTACATACATACATATTTAATAACAAAACATAAATAGACTAAATCAAATACTTAAATAAGTTATTAAGAAATTGGGTAAAAATATATGATGAAATCTGTCTGTGGTATACAAGAATATTTAATACTCTAAAAAACTGTACATGTTATATTAAGTAGGAATAGTGGATTACAAAGCAGGATGTACAATATGATCCAAATATTTTTTAAAACATTCTTATTTTTATACAAGCACAGAGAAAATGGATATAGTCCTCCACACCTGAAGGAGTGGTAAGTGAAGGGTGGGATTATAAGTGATTTTTCTTTTCTTCATGCTTTTCTGATACTCAAATATTCTACTGTCAACGTGTATTTTTTGGAATTAGAAAAAGACCCCTGCAGTAATAATGTATAGCTCTTAACGTTGCTCATCCCGTGTTTCTGATTCCCCTACTTCTGTCTAACTATGTCACAGGTTGGCACTACCTACCCCCTTGCAGTTGTGTAGAGTGACATGACCAGTTCTGGCCAATGAAGTGGAATTGCCACCCATCACTTCAGTTGGATCATTTGGTGGTCAGTGTTAGGCTCTAGAACTTTTCCCCTCCAGCACAGCAACCAAGTTGTACTGAAGTTGATTTGCTCTGTCAACTGTGTACACCTCAGCAGAGCTAGAGCCCCTCTACAGACTTGTGCTAGACTCAAAGCATAAATGAGGAATAATCTCATGTTGATTTAAACCTTGTATATTTGGGGATTTTTGTTGTTGCTGTTACTGCAGCATAACCTAGTCCATCCTGACCAATACAAATATGGCTGGAAAAAGTTCCTGGAAGTATATTCACCAAAACTGAATATTCATTGTCTTTGTGTAGGAAGACCAATGGATTCTTTTCTTCTTTCTACTTTTCCCAACTTCTATCTACAATTCCCAATACCTAGACTTTTCCCAATTGTCTATAATAATAATGACTTTCTTTTTAGTTGAAAAATAATCAAATCAACTCTATAAATAAAACAAAACATCACAGCAAGTCAATCTGATATGTTTGTTCTTTTCTTAGGAGATTCAGTGGATTTCCATTGATGCCATAGCATTTTTTCACTTCTTCCCGTAGGGTAGGTGAGTGGGCCTGGACCAAGGTGGGAGTGGAGTACTTATTGGGCCTGGCCTTTCACCCCTGATGGCAGTAGATTATACAGAGCATAGGGTGGAGTTTAGAAAAACTGAAAACTGCAGGCAATTGGGTGGGGTTTGTAGGTCTCAGTCAATGCTCAGAGCAAATGAATTGAGTAATATCCTTCTCTGAATGTATTTTGAGAAATAAAACTTTTTTTTTTCTGGGTAATTTTGAGCACAGCTATACATAGGAGCCAAGAGTATGAAGAGCAAAGTCATCTTTCAGTCCTTTCTCTACTTTTCTCTTTTATCTCCAGTCCCTAACACAGAGCTTATGCTACCATTTTGAATATGAAGTATGGCTTTGGGGAACTTGCTTACTGTTACTCTTTCTTTCACTTAGTCATATTCTATGATTCTGCCATGAACCCTTCTTGAGATGCTCCTAAGATGCTTATCTTGGTACCTGATGGCGTTTATACATATGGTGATCCTAAGATATAGTGGAGACTGCAAGCAGGTGGGATTAGATGGGCCTTATTCAAATCTAGACTCTGTCTATTATCTTTAAGGCATGAGGAGCTCAAAAGTGCCCTCTGAGGTCTCTATCTGTAGAATTAGTGTCAGAAGCCTGCCCTTTATGGGGGTCCCCCAGGCATTCAGCTAGCAGATGCAAATACCTAGGAGATCTCAGGACCTTGGAGAATGAGGCATTCATAGACAGAGAAACTGGTAAAGGCATTTCTAGTGGAGGAGGAAGCATGAACAAGAGTCCCTGTGGGACAAAAGAATCTGAACAGCAGCTGTTGAATCCCAGGTCTTTCCTCTGAAATAGTTTACCCAAAAGAGAAGGAACGAGAAAAACAATTCTGGTAATATGATAAAACAGGGTTCTTTAACACCCCCAAAAGATGATACCAGCTCAACAGCAATGGATCCAAACCAAGATGAAATCTCTGAATTGCCAGAAAAAGAATTCAGGTCTTTTATTAAGCTAATCAAGAGGCACCAGAGAAAGGTGAAGTCCAACCTAAAGAAAACAAAAACATGACATAGGCTATAAAAGGAAAATTCTTCAGTGAAATAAAGAACATGAATGAAAAACAATCACAACTTCTGGAAATCAAGGACACACTTAGAGAAATGCAAAATACACTGGAAAGTCTCAGCAATAGAATTGAGAAGAAAAGCAGAAGAAAGAAACTCAAAGCTTGAAGACAAAGCTTTCAAATTAACCCGGTCCATCAAAGACAAAGAAAAAAGAATTGAAAAACAGGTACAAAGCCTCCAGGAAGTTTAGGACTATGTTAAACGTCCAAACCTAAGAATAATTGGTGTTCCAGAGGAAGAAGAAAAGTCTAAAAGTTTAGAAAACATATTTGAGGAAAGTATCAAGGAAAACTTCCCCAGCCTTCTTATAGATCTAGACATCCAAATACAAGAAGCTTAAGGAACACCTTGGAAATTCATCACAGAAAGATTATCGCCTAGGCACGTAGTCACCAAGTTATCTAAAATTAAGATGAAGGAAAGAATCTTAAGAGCTGTGAGGCAAAAGCATCAGGTAACCTATAAAAGAAAACCTACTAGATTAACAGCAGATTTATCAGCAGAAACCCTAAAAGCTAGAAGGGATTGGGGGTCCTATTTTCAGCCTCCTTAAGCAAAACAATTATCAGCCAAGAATTCTGTATCCAGCAAAACTAAGCTTCATAAATGAAGGAAAGATACAGTCTTTTCCAGACAAATGCTGAGAGAATTTGCCACTGTCAAACCTACAAGAACTCCTAAAATGAGCTCTAAATCTTGAAACAAATTCTTGAAATACTCAAATTAGAATCTTCTAAAGCATACTCACAGAACTTATATAACAATAACACAATTTAAAAAAAAAAACAAAAAAAACAAAGTATTTAGGCAACAAATAGCCAAGAATACTGACACTGACTGTAAATGGCCTAAATGCTCCACTTAAAAGATACAGAGCCAGGCTCGGTGGCTCACACCTATAATCCCAGCACTTTGGGAGGCCGTGGCGGGTGGATCACTAAGTCAAGAGATCGAGACCATCCTGGTCAACATGGTGAAACCCTGTCTCTACTAAAAATACAAAAATTAGCTGGGCATGGTGGCACAGCCTGTAGTCCCAGCTACTCGGGAGGCTGAGGTAGGAGAATTGCTTGAACCCAGGAGGCGGAGGTTGTGGTGAGCTAAGATCATGCCATTGTACTCCAGCCTGGGTAATAAGAGTGAAACTCCTTCTCAAACAAACAAACAAAAAGATACAGAATGGCAAAGAGGATAAAAATTTACCAACCAACTTTCTTCTGTCTTCAGGAGACTCACCTAACACATAAGGACTCACATAAACTTAAGGTTAAGGGGTAGAAAAAGATATTCCATGCAAATAGACACTAAAAGCAGGCAGAAGTAGCTATTCTTACATCAGAAAAAAAAACAACTTTAAAGCAACAATAGTTTAAAAAGACAAAGAGGGACACTATATAATGATAAAAGGACTAGTCCAACAGGAAAATATCACAATTCTAAATATATATGCACTTAACACTGGAGCTCCCAAATTTATAAAACAATTACTATCAGACCTAAGACAAGAGATAGATGGCAACAGAGTAATACTGGGGGACTTAATGCTTCACTAACAGTACCAGAAAGATCATCAACCCAGAAAGTCAACCAAGAAACAATGGACTTAAACTATACCCTACAACAAATGGACTTAGCAGATATTTACAGAACATTCTACCCAACAACAGTAGAATATACATTCTATTCATCAGCACATGAAATATTCTCCACGATCTCAGTAAATTTAAGAAAACTGAAATTATATCAAGTACTCTCTCAGACCATGGTGGAATAAAATCGGAAATCAACTTAGGAGAAAGCCCTCAAAACCATGCAAATACATGGAAATTAAATAATCTGCTCCTGAATGATCATTGGGTCAACAATAATATCAAGATGAAAATGAAAATTTCTTTGAACTGAATGACAGTAGTGACACAACTCATCAAAATGGAATACAGCAAAAGCAGTGGTAAAAGGAATGTTCATAACATTAAATGCTTATATCAAAAAGTCTGAAAGAGCACAAATAGACAATCTAAGGTCACACCTCCTGGAACTGGAGAAACAAGAACAATTCAAACTCAAATCCAGCAAAAGGAAAGAATGAAGATCAGAGTAGAACTAAATGAAATTGAAACAAAATACAAAATTTTTTATAAATAAAAGATAAATAAAAAGCTGGTTATTTGAAAAGATAAGAAAAACTGATAGACCGTTAGTGAAATTAACTGAGAGAAGATCCAAATAAGCTCATTTAGAAATGAAACAGGAGATATTACAACTGTTACCACAGAAATACAAAAGATTATTCAAGGCTACTATGAACTCCTTTATGAGCATAAACTAGAAAAACTAGAGGAGATAGATAAATTCCTGGAAATATACAACCCTCCTAGATAAAACCAGGAAGATATAGAATCTCTGAACAGATCAACAGCAAGCAGAAAAATGGAAATGGTAATTTTAAAAAAATGTCAACAAAAGGAAGCCCAGGACCAGACAGATTCACAGTTGAATTCCATCAGACATTCAGAGAAGAATTGGTACCAGTCCTACTGACACTTCCAAAAGACAGAGAAATAGAGAATCCTCCCTAAATCATTCTATGAAGCCAATATCACTCTAATACCAAAACCAGGGAAGGACATAGCAAAAAAGAAAACTACAGACCAATATCTCTGATGAACGTAGATGCAAAAATCCTCAACAAAATACTAGTGAACTGAATCCAACAGCATATCAAAAAGGTAATCCACTATGATCAAGTGGGTTTCATATCAGGGATGCAGGGATGGTTTAACATAAGCAAGTCAATAAATGTGATCTACCACATAAACAGAATTAAAAACAAAAATCACATGATCATCTCGATAGTCGCAGAAAAAGCATTTGACAAAATACAGCAATCCTTTATAATTAAAGCCCTCAGCAAAATCAGCATAGAAGCGACATACCTTAAGGTAATAAAAGCCATCTATGAGAAACCCCCAGCCAACGTTTTACAGAACAGGGAAAAGTTGATTTCCCCTGAGAACAGGAACAAGACAAGGATGCCCACTTTCACCACTTCTATTCAACATAGTACTAGAAGTCCCAGCCACAGCAAACAGACAAGAGAAGGAAACAAAGGGCGTCCAAATTGGTAAAGAGGAAGTCAAATTGTCGCTGTTTGCTGATGATATGATGTATACCTAGAAAATCCTAACGGCTTATTCAGAAAGCTCCTAGAATTAAATGAATTCAGCAACATTTCAGAATACAAAATTAATGTACACAAATTGGTGGCTTGGCTATACACCAACAGCGACCAAGCTGAAAATCAAATCAAGGAAAAAAAATTAAAACTTAGAAATATACCCAACCAAGAAGGTGAAAGACTTGTACAAGGAAAACTACAAAACACTGCTGAAAGAAATAATAGACTACACAAACAAATGGAAACACATCTCATGCTCATGGCTGGGTAGAATCAATATTATGAAGACGACCCAACCACCAAAAGCAAACTACAAATTCAATGCACGTCCCATCAAAATACCACCATCATTCTTCACACAACTAGAAAAAAACAACCTAAAATTCATATGGAACCAAAAAAGAGCCTGCATAGCTAAAGCAAGACTAAGCAAAAGAAGAAATCTGGAAGCATCACATTACCTGACTTTAGACTATACTATAAGGCCATAGCCACCAAAACAGCATGGTACTGGTATAAAAACAGGCACATAGACCAATGGAACAGAATAGAGAATGCAGAAATAAAGCCAAATACTTACAGCCAACTTATCTTCAACAAAGCAAACAAAAACATAAAGTGGGGAAAGGGCACCCTGTTCAACAAATGGTGATGGAATAGTTGGCAAGCCACATGTAGAATGAACCCGGATCCTCCTCTTTTACTTTATACAAAAATCAACTCAAGATAGATCAAAGACTTAAAATCTAAGACCTGAAACCATAAACATTCTGGAACATAACATTGGGAAAACCCTTCTAGACACTGACTTAGGCAAAGACTGCATAACCAAGAGCCCAAAAATAAGTGCAACAAAAACAAAGATAGATGGCACTTAATTAAACTAAAAAGGCTCTGCACAGCAAAAGAAATAATCAGCAGAGTTAACAGACAACCCACATAGTAGAAGAAAATCGTCACAATCTGTACATCTGACAAAGGACTAATATCCAGAATGTACAAAGAACTCAAACAAATCAGCAAGAAAAAAACAATTCCATCAAAGAGTGGGCTAACGACATGAATAGACAATTCTTAAAAGAAGATATACAAATGGCCAACAAACATATGAAAGAATGTTCAGCATCACTAACGATCAGGGAAATGCACATCAAAACCACAATATACCACCTTACTCCTGCAAGAATGGCCAAAGTCAAAAAATAAAAAAAAAAAAAAAAGATGCTGGTGTGGATATGGTGAGCAGAGAACACCTCTACACTGCTGGGAACAGTGTGGAGAGTCTCTTGTTATTGTTGTTGTTGTTGTTGTTTTTGAGATGGAGTCTTGCTCTGTCACCCAGGCTGGAGTACAGTGGCGCAATCTCAGCTCAGTGCAGCCTCCACCTCCCAAGTTCAAGTGATTCTCCTGCCTCAGCCTCCCAGGTATCTGGGACTACAGGCGTATGCCACCACATTTTTAGCGGAGATGGGGTTTCACCATGTTGGCCAGGATGGTCTCAATCTCCTGACCTTATGATCTGCCCACCTCAGCCTCCCAAAGTTCTCGGATTACAGGCATGAGTCAACGTGCCCGGCCAGAGATTCTTTAAGATCAAAAAGTAGATCTACTGTTTGAACCGGCAATCCCACTGTTAGGTATCCTCTCAGAACAACAACAACAAAAAGTCATTATACAAAAAAGATGCTTACACATGCAGGTTTACAGCAGCTCAATTTGCAATTTGTAAAAATATGAAACCAGCCCAAATGACCATCAATCAACAAGTGAATAAAGAAAATATGGTATGCATATACCATGGAACATTACTCAGCCATAGAAAGGAATAAAATAATGGCATTTGCAGCAACCTGGGTGGAATCGGAGACCATGATTCTAAGTGAAGTAACTCAGGAGTGGAAAACCAAACATTGCATGTTCTCACTCATATGTGGGAGCTAAGCTATGAGGATGCAAAGGCATAAGAATGATACATTGGACTTTGGGGACTTGGGTAAAAGGGTTGGGGGTGATGAGGGATAAAAGACCACACATTAGGTATAGAGTACACTGCTCGCTGATGGGTGCACCAAAATCTCAGAAGTCACCACTAAAGAACTTATTCATGTAACCAAATACCATCTGTTCCCCAAAAACCTATTAAAATAAAAAAATAAAATTAAAAATAGAAAAAAATACAATTAAAAAGATAAAAATCATCTTATTCTCATAAGATACCACTCCCTTAAGCAGGCTCCAAGCTCAAGACCTGAACTTCTTTATTAAAAAGTGAAACTTATCAAGTGCTAGAAAAGTGATAGCGACCTACTGGCACCATGTAGATCCTTTCTCTTTAATAAATTCTGAAAAGTGAGAAAAACTTTGACAAAGAAAGGGCACATCCTATTCATGGTGTTCACATCCTGGTGCAACTTGCAATGATCTCAGACAGACATATGCCACTGTTCAGGGCAAATCAAAATAGAGAATCCTAGTTCTTTGTGCTGTTTCCATTTTATGCATGAAGGTTGACTATCCCATGGCACTAATTATGGAGACTGAATAACTCTACTGCCTGATTGGAGCACAGCCCTAAAAAGTAGGAGAAGCCAACATGAAGATATCCATTCAACAGATGAGAACAGGGAATCTGAACAAAGTTGTCCAATGTCACAAAAGTGACAGGCAGCAGGGTCAAGATTTGAACTCTGATCCCTCTGACCCGGGCTCAGACTCTGTCCACTGACCCACAGGACCTTCTACTTGCCGTCATGGTCTTTCACTGGTTAATCATGTCATTATGAAGCTGATTGACTAGATAGGTAATTTCATGTTTTCTCCAGATGAAATCAATTTGCCATAGAGGTACACAGTAGAGAGCAAATCACTCTACAAATGAAACACCTCTTACCTGAAAGAAAAGAAAAACGAGTCATTTTCCCTTTATTATCAACAGTATGCATTCCCCAAACAGTCTGCATTGTAATATTTCTGTGCATTCTCTCAGGTGCTTGTGTTTTTCCATTAGGTGTTAAAGAGAAAGAGTGAGACCAGGAGAGGAATCAGAAGGGAAAGGGTTAAACGTTTTATTATTCTTGCTGCATTTGTAGTAAATTGTGTAATAGTTTTCATGTCTTAATTACTTAAATTTTATATTGAGCTATAGTGATATTATCTCTCTTTTTGTCTCCACACAATTGTATTTTATAATAGCTTTTATTAGAACCTACATGAATGGAATTTAAAATGAACACATCATTTCTGTGACTTGTGCAGTATAGAAAAGAGAGCACTTCTCTGATATTTGGCATGAAAAGTACTTTCCTTTGTATTTTATGACACATAGCAAGTTATATTAGGTGGGGGCATATTTTGAACAGAATGGTAACTAAGGGAGACTACAGAACCTCTTTTTTTCTGCATTTAGTAACTTCCTCTGTGAAGAAGGATGTGAGTTATTCAGTGTTATCAAGAAAAACTACCCCACAAAAGAGTCACCTAATTATAGTAAAATATATACATATATATATCTACATATATATATATATACACGTGTATATGTAGAGGGAGATATATATATATATATATCTTAAGTTCTCTTAAATTGGACATGGTCTATGTATTAGAGAATTGTCAGAAAATTGGGTGTTAATTACAGTATTGCATTTCATCTGTTAATATAGCAGCTATGTTTATTTTTTTAATCCAATAGTTAATATTATCACATCAATTGTGCTCTACTCTGGCTCCTTTTAAAAGGTTGTAATCTTTCCAATATGGAGTTTTCAAAATGAATCAATAACTTGAATTTTTAAAATGCAACACAGGTTTCAGGACAGAGCTGGAAATTGTTTTTTTCTTGTCTTTTTTTCATTCATCTCCCCGTTTTTTTTTTAACTAAATGTAGAGGAAATCCGTAAATCAAAAAGTATCTTGCATATATAAGCTCATATACAACGGGGAGAAAATTCAACAAAAGATTCGGTGGGTACTTGAGAGTGATGGCAATGGAAATAAATGTGAAGACATATTATAGATGCATATTTAATATTGTTGTGTTTATTGCTTCATTTGTAAAAGTCAACCAGCTAGAAACTGTGAATGAATAAACTCTTTACTGGATATAAGCTAGACACAGTATAAGGTGTACCTTAACTCTTACTATTCCCAAAGCAATTAATTTAGAAAACCATTGCTTCATTATAATGAATGTGGTTCTTCTGACTGGAAGGAAAAAAAGCAAAAGTAATAGGCATCTCTTCTTAGTCTATTCCTGCCTTTCCAGTTACTGCACGCCTCAAACTGCATCTTCTTCCAGGCTCAGCTCAAGTTACCTCCTCCGTGAAGCCCCTTGGGCTTCCCTGGAAATAATTGCTGGTTTCCTATTGTGGCTCTCAATGTGCTTTGAATCTCAACCCAGCATGGCTCTAGATCCCTTATTATAGACAGTCCCACCCCTCCTCACCAAATGGGAGGCCTTTGCAAGGGGAGACTTCAACTTACCAAGTTTATGTTCACAGCATCTAGGCTATCTTCTCTATCATGCTGGAGGCTTACATACCATGCTTGTAGAACGGAATGGAAACGGGCCAAGCCTATGTCCCCTACTTGGTATTGAAGAGACTAGGTTTTGCAACTCCACACCAAAACACAATAAATAGTCTCTGCCCTTAGGAAACAACAAATTATCTGCCCCCAAAGTCTCTGCCTTTAAGAAATTTGAAATTCTGTTTATTAGATAAGGCACGAAACAATGAAGAAGACATAGAAGATGCTAAAGTGCAAATTTAGGTTGATAAACTAGACTTTTTATAATAATCAGAGGAGAAATTCAATGAATTGGAGCCAGGATGGGGGCGGGGATACCAAGATGAGGAAAACAATCTCGCATATTGATTACAGAGCCTGGCCCAGCATAAAACTCTGAAGAAAGCACTACTTTCTTGTACAGAGTCACCATGTTTCCTGTTAGACCAAATTTTACAGGGAAGGAAGGAGGGAGGGAGAGAGGGAGGGACGGAAGGAAGGAAGGACGGAAGGAAGGAAGGAAGGAAGGACGGAAGGACG